>OVAN01006953.1:0-20405 GCA_900406275.1 Anastatica hierochuntica | reverse complement strand
CTGTAACAACATAGGATCATGGCGACTTTTGTTATATTACTCATAACTAAATCTTTCATGGTCACTGAAATCAATACAGCCAAATGACATAGATCAATTATGAAAAATGTGGCATGAAAATCACATGAAAGGTGGTCAGTACATGTCGATTCTCAACTGGTCCTACTTTAGTGAGATCCTTTAACTTTATCAAAACTTTATTTCTGATCAGAAAAATGTGCATAGCACAACTAAAACATACATAGAACAAAACCAAATGACAAATTCCCACTAAACTGAATAATCCTCGAACACCGAAATGTCCATTCGAGCAGTATGCTCGTGAAAGACCTTAGGCACAATACCTTTTGTAAGAGGATCTGCTAACATAGAGTTTGTCCCCAAGTGTTCTACGGAAATCTCTCCACTTTGTACCCTTTCCTTTACGACTCGGTATTTTAATGTCTACATGTTTAGACTTTACTGAACTCCTATTGTTGTTGGAATACAAAACAACTGCCTTATTTTCACAGTATAACTTTAGTGGTCTTTCAATTCCTTCCAGATTTCGCAGACCTGTGAAAAATTTTTTCAACCAAATTCCCTGATTGGATGCCTCATAAACTGCTATCAATTCTGCTACCATGGTGGAGGAAGCTACGAGTGACTGTTTTGCACTACGTCAGGAAATTGCTCCACTTGCCAACATAAAGACATATCCCAATGTAGATTTTCTACTATCATGGCATCCAGCAAAATCAGAATCAGAATACCAAATGATCTCCAAATTATATGATCTCTGATATATGAGCATATAGCCTTTTGTTCTCTGCAAGTACCTCATGACCCTTTTAACTACTTTCCAATGGTCCATGCATGGATTGCTTGGGTATCTGCCCAAAACTCCAACTATGTACGCAATATCCGGACGCGTACAAACTTGAGCATACATTAGACTCCCTACTGCCGAAGCATAAGGGATCTTCTGCATCTCCTGAATTTCTAGATTTCCTTTAGGGCACTTACTAAGACAAAATTTGTCTCCCTTAGCTACTGGGGATCACCTGGTTTGCAATCCTGCATGCCAAATCTCTTAAGTACTTTATCGATATAGCTCTTTTGTGATAATCCAAGAATTCTTCGAGAACGATCTCGATGAATCTCGATCCCTAAGACAAAAGATGCTTCACCAAGATCTTTCATCTCAAAATTTTCCTTAAGAAATCTCTTGGTTTCAACAAACATGCTCATATCGTTAGTGGCCAATAATATGTCATTGACATATAAAACCAGAACAATCCACTTGCTCCCACTGAACTTTTGATACACACAATCCTTAACCAAATTCACTTCAAAGCCAAAGGAGATGATAACCTTATAAAATTTGTGGTAACATTGACGAGAAGCCTGTTTGAGCCCATAAATGGATTTCTTTAATCTGCAAACCATATTCTTTACATCACCTAAGACAAAGTTTTATGGTTGCTCCATAGAAATTGTTTCACCAATGTCTCTATTGAGTATCGTCAAGCGCGACGTTTAGGTTAAAAGGGAAATCCATGCCACCAATAACCTACCTGGCTGGCTCGTATGTCAGAGGTGAGGGGTTGGGGTCGATACTCTGCAGGACCAGCCGGCGGGTTCCGCAGAACAGATTGTTACATTAACATTCATATATTTCGGATACCCATTCAGGTTTCGATGATCGGGTTCGATTCTTTGGCATAGAATTCATTCTGGCTCGGTACTATTTTCTCGTGTCAGGTTCCGTTCAGTTTTTCGGTTCCGGCTAATTTGCTCGTCTCTAGATTTAGATAAGAATATCTTCGAACCTTTAGAAAGGATATGTTGTAATGTCGTTGCCCTGGTTCGAGCCTTTGTTCAAATTCAATGAGAAAAAGATAACACAAAAAAAACTCTTTAGGAATTTCCTATATATTAGAGCATGTTCACTCGGGTTTCTTACCGAGTTTCTTAGTGTGACGTGAAAAAAAGCAATTTATCGTAAGAGCCGGTTTCTTAAAGTTTTTAATTAAGAACTGGCTCTTACGCTGGTTCTTACATGTTTTTTTTTGCTCCGAACAATTTCATTTTCAGATCGGTTTTGATTCCGTTTCAGATCTGTTTTTTTTTGTTTTTCTGTTTTTTGATCCGTTACATATTTATTTACGATTTTTGAAGTTTCGAGTCCGTTTTAGATCTGTTTAAAATATCCCGAGCCGAACCCAAAATACCCGAAAATATCCGTTTTGGTTCCGTTTTCGGCTCTGTTTCAGATCCGTTTTTTTTTTGTTTTTCAGTTTTTGGATATGATACGGATTTGTTTACGATTTTTGGAGTTTCGAATCCGTTTCGGATCTGTTTAAAATAATCCGATTCGAACCTAAAATACCCGAAAAATATCCGTTTCGGCTCCGTTTCATATCCGTTTTTTTTGTTTTTCAGTTTTTGGATATGATACGGATCTGTTTACGATTTTTGGAGTTTCGGATCTGTTTAAAATATCCCGATCCGAACCCAAAATACCTGAAAATATCCGTTTCGGCTCAGTTTCATATCCGTTTTTTTTTGTTTTTCAGTTTTTGGATATGATACGGATCTGTTTACGATTTTTGGAGTTTCGGATCCGTTTCGTATCTGTTTAAAATATTTCGATCCGAACCCAAAATATCCGAAAATATACTTAAAAATACTCGAAAATATCCGAAAATATACCTAAAAATACTCGAAAATATTTCGGATTTTATTTAAATAAAAAAAGAATATTTAAAAACCCTATTTGGGGTTCTTGCAATAATAGACCAAAATTGCTAAGAACCCCAAAGGGATTATTCTTCTAAAAGAATTTAGTAAAAAAAATGGCTAAGAACCCCAAATTATTCTAAAATTATTTTAAAGGGATTCTTAACATTAAACATGCTCTTAACAGCCTACACTCTCAGTTTTTGGTGTAAGATTTTATTTTTTTTTATTCTAGGCTTCATTAGCTTTCTCATCAAGAGGACCATCGATTAGCTTTCTCATCAATAGTACCGAACCAGAAATAGTAATGATGACCTTAACAAGATCGAAAGAAGAAAGTCCACAAGAGCACCGAGTCCCAATAAGAAGTTCTTGCAATAAGAGAGACTTAGAAAATGATTGTTTAGGATTTTTGCTGTAGTTGCTATTAAATTATACTTTAAAATATTGGCTTTTACTTTAAATACTGTGACTTTTAAAAAAACAAAAAGTCATAAATTGTAAACGTTTAAGAAAATCAAAGTGTAGAGTAGAAAGAGAGATAATTTTGCTGTGAGAGAGTTTAGGGGCTGTGAAAGATTTTAGAACAGTTAAAACATGATTGGCAAAATTTTAACTTTAAAGATTTTTATTTATTTTAAAGTCTTTACAGTTTTTAAAACTATAAAACCAATCACCCCCTTAGTCTCTGTTTCGTATTTCTCGTTTTAAGTTTTTCATATTCCGCAAATAATGATTGAAATGGTCTTCCTTGTTGTAAGGAAGCACTTCATCACTTTTCCATGATTCCCTAAGTTTTAGGAGTTGGACTAACTCCATCGTTCTTGTTTTCCTTTGCTATTTAAGATAATGAAAAGTCCAAAAATAAGCAATCAAAATTGCCAGAAAAACAGAGTGTCTTATGTTCTTGTTCTTATTCCTAAAGCTTGATTGAGATCAACGCTAACAACAAGAACTCATATTTGATTACGTTCATAATCAATAAACCCTGTAATTAGATAATGACCTGGCTAGCTAATAGACTGTTAATATACTTCTTCATCAAGAAAACACTTCCATGAAGCTACTCGGTTTGATCCATGTATACACGATAGCACAACACCAATCTTATATTTCTCTTGATTATTACTAAAGATTTGTCTTCTTTCTTGAACTAGCGAAGAAGCAATCGGGGCAGCGTATAGCATTAGTTTGGGGATTCCAAAATTTCACAATAACCAAACCTTTTTAAAATTGTTTGTTGCGTGTATGATAAGTAACTTGAATTCATAATAAACATTTGACCAAATCAAAAAGTAGGGCATGTGCTCATACAGCTACATCATAGTTCCGGAAAGAGATTCAATAATAATTTAAAACAGTTGGACATATATATATTTTAGTGTTGGAAGCAGTTTAACAACATAAATAAAGATTCAAAAAACTACTAAGTAAATAAAAACGTATTGGAGTACAGAAAGATTTTAGTTTGCATTACAAATCAAGTCTTCAAATTCTATTCATATTTTGCAGTAATCAGCACGAAATGTCACATAACTAAACACACATTTCTTAAACAAAGCAAGTCTACAAATCCCATAATTAACTATGCAAA
This sequence comes from Anastatica hierochuntica, assembly GCA_900406275.1. NCBI lineage: Eukaryota > Viridiplantae > Streptophyta > Magnoliopsida > Brassicales > Brassicaceae > Anastatica > Anastatica hierochuntica. The sequence goes on along the minus strand of OVAN01006953.1, from coordinate 16,090 downwards.
ACGACACCGTGTTGATTGACCAGTTGAGAGAGACTTAAAGGAAACATGTACTTTGAATCATCAATAGACATAAGATCGACGATAACTCGAGCGCCAGCTTCTGTGGGATGACCGAAATAATCCCAAAAGAGATATTTGGTTCTGTCTGAACATACTTTTGCGAAGGGAAGACAAGGAATATATGCATTTAATTTCCCACGTCCACAACATGCGGATGTCACGTCAATTAAACCTGAAATTTAAATACGACATCGTTTTTTACATGTTAGGCATATCGACTCAATAACAATGTCATATGATGATTCATAGGCTTCCAACTCAAACTAATACAATATAACTAGTTTGGTCCAACATTAATGTACAAATGTTGGTTCCAATAAACTTTTGATATTGAATATCATAACATAATTTTAAAAATTCTGGTTCACATCTCATCATTGCAGTATTGGTTTAATTTGGTTTGGTTATAGAAAAAGCAACGTACCGTAATTGACAGGTTTGGAAATAATGTCATCCATGGACTTGAAGATATCAAAGTAAGAGTAAGTCATTGAGCTTTGCAACTCTTCTTTGAGTTGTTGCAACATTTTTACTAAAGCTTCATTGTACAAAGAGGCCAACATGTTTGCCTCCTCATCGCATTTATGGATCGCAGAGTTCTTCTCTCTTCTCTTTGGCGAGCAACCGAGTTTTGGCACTCCGGTTATTAAAAATTTACGTGCTCCAGTCTCGTGAATTATCTGAAAATTTTCCGCTAAATTTAGTAATATATAATAATTTAAAACAAAAAAAATGTTTGAATTTTGTTTTGTTTTGTTTACCTTCAATTGCGCTTTGAATTTATCAACCATTAATTGCGTATATTGTTGAGGATTACTCTTTTTCCAAAATATGAAGGATCGAAGATAATGCAAAAGATCATTGCTGCCTATGACCATAACGAATAAAGATTTGGATAGGTGAACTCGTGCATTGGATGGACCAAGATGACTCGTAAGCTCTTCATAAATAGAGAGCCAATGTTTAAGTTGTTGTGGTAAAGGAATAACTTGTCCCTAGTAATGAAAATATGAAGACCAACATGGTCAAACCCTAACTTTACATTTTCTGTATGCTGAAATCAATATTTTTCTATTTTCAAGATGTGCAAAATATGTATGTAAATAAATAAAGTATAACTTACACGATATATGCCGGAGCTATTAAAGATTCCGGCTCCGTGAGAGGCAAAATTAACACCGGTTAGGGCGGCAGATTCTCTCTCTTTCTCTTTCGGTAAACCTCTTAGTGAGAGGTATGGCGGGGGTGACGGTAAACCAAACTTCTCAGCTAGTAAACCGATACAAAGTTAGAACTTTTAGAAATTAATACTCTATAAATTAGTACTTCCATAAACTCATATTTTTTTTTATCTCAATTAGAGTGTTCGGTCTGAGAATCGAACCCTGGTGTTTGAAGATTGACTCTGAAATTCAACCACAAGATTACAATGTCCTCGACTTTATAATAACATTTTAGAATTATTTATTTTGATAACTAGTGGTTATGAGTGGATATAGTTTCTTTCCTAGTTTTTAAAGTCTAACCGTTTTCTGAAATCATGTTGCTTGACATGGCATACCGAAAAAGAAAAAAAAGATGACACTCACCAATAGCATCGGCGGCGTTTTTGCCGTTACAGAATCTTCCGGTGGCTTTCTTGTCCGGAAAATCAATGCCATTAGGTGGATAATTACCTTTAGCTACAGAAATTGGTAAGTAATTGTTGTTTCCGACATCAACTAATGAATCTCCAAATATATATAATCCTGGAATCGAAGCCAAGTTTCTAGTTACTGCTTGTAAACCGAGAATTGATTCGGACCAGAGGAAAAGAAAGAAGACGGTGAGGAACGGTGTATTGTTGTTTGCCGGCATCTTTTGCCTTTTGCTATGAGGCTTTTGAAATTGTAAGAGAGATGCAAATTTTTGGTGTGGTTTATATAGAGAGTGGGGACATGTTAGTCCATGTGACTAATTTTTCTTACCAATCTAATAAAATATTAGAGTTTGATCTGCGTAACCGCGCGAGTATTTTTTAATTTCTATGTATTCAATTTATGATTGATCATGTTTAGATTTTTCGATCGGATTCGGGTTTCGGTTATTTCTAGTTTCATGTTCGGGTTTAAGTTCAAAATTTTTAGATTTTTCAATTATTTCGAATCCCATGGTCAGAGATTTTCTGATTTTTCTCGTTTTTTGGGCATCTTTACGTGTCCGGATTCGAGTTCGGTTTGGATATACTCGTAATACCGTGAAACAAAATCCGTTGACGTATTGTTTTTTAATATCATACGAGTAAACTTAAATTTGTATAGTTTATATAAATTATTTTTATATATTTTATAGGTCATTTTAAATTTTGTCACTTTATAAATTTTTATATTTTCAAAACAAATTATATATTGAAGATATTAATATTACGATAATTAGTTGAACGAATATTGAAATATTCCATGTTATTAGTATTTAAATATATTTCTAATTAGATTTATTTAATAACATTTTTAAGATAAATTTATTTCGAAATATCACACATAAAATATTGTGTACTACACTTTTAATAGTATAGATAAATAAGTTTTATTATATGTAAAGAAGGGCATTCGAAAATAAAATGATGAAAGGGCATCGTCTTTTGTAGTCATCTCAACTAATCTCCCATGAAAGAGGAAACAATATTGATGACTAGTCTAATCTCGATGTTTTCTGATGAGACCTAAGCATCTGACCGAACATTAACAAGTTAAAGCATGATTAATGGGGATTTTTAAATGGAGTTCTAAACAAAGTGAAGCTCTTAAATATTAGAAACTAGTTGAAAAAAATATGTTAGAAACTAATTCCAAAAACTTTCTTTGTAAAACCGATTTTTAATTTTTCTCTCACTCTTTTTTTTTTGTCCCTCTCTTTTATGTCTTCAAATTTAATTAATTAATTAAATATTAATTAAGAACGGGAGTTCCTAACATGAATTTATTTGACAAAACCAATTCTTACCACTAGAATATCACTTTATGGCTATTTCATTTTTTTTCATGGCAGTTACATTTTACTACAAGTGCAGACGGAAAATACTAAAAACTCATTGTTTGAATATTAAAAGAAATCCATTAATTTAAAAGGTTTCTATAAAATTAAGTAAACAGAAATATAGACACGTAAAATCATGAAAACTAATCTTCAGATTTTTTGGGCTACATAAATTCCTTGACCAAATAATTAAGTCAGATTTAGCGTAAAAAGGAAATACAACCTCCATGAACCATGGAATTTATTGCCAACCATAGACCATATTTATTGGGATTTAGCATTTTTTTTTTTTTGATAATAAAAGGGTTAAACCCGGGTCTATTAAAGACACAGACCTAACTCCCGGGTGGAGGTACAGCCCACAGATGAACCCTCTCCTAGATGTTCAAATGGACCGAAAGTATTAACCTCCGGGATTTAGCATGTTACCATTGAAGAAAAAATAACTAATATATCGGAGAACATATCGTACATCTTGCGTGAACATGATATGTTTTCTTAAAAATGTAATATTCAATTAGTTGATAATTTTTTTTATTTTTTTCTGTTAGCATTGTAAATGACATCAAAAGTGCTTAATTTTTGTATGTATTAGGTTTTGTTTTCACTTATTTATTTGTCCTATTTCTTCTTGTGGATATAACGTCACAAGATTAATGGTCAATTTCTATTTGATTTACACTTTGGATAGAGCATGAGACTATGTTTTAAAAGAATAAAGGCATTACATATCTAACATATCTTTAAACATCACTATCTCGTATGTTTTTGATCTCTTTGTAGGTGTTTCTCTAGCCATATTGCATTCTTAAGGGGTTGTTGTTAATTACCAGCAAACTTTGGCAAACCTTGTGTGTGGGGTGCTTTTTTAAAATTTACCAACTAAACCTCTACAAATTCATGTTTGGATTTTATAAAACCCAACAATTTTTTTCATGTATTATCAGGCAGATCAAGCTCAATATCAATGGTGTATTGGAGAGAATCAAAGAAGAAGAAGAAGTTTGTTATTAGTCAAATCAAATTTTCAATTAGAACCAACTGCGCAAAAGCTGTTTATATACATGTAATTAATTACGCTTTAATCAAATGATTAACGGCTAATTAGTCTATTAACAAATTAACTATATGTTAACAAACTAACAAACTATTAACCGTAATACACCCCCCTCAAGCCTTAATCACAATTCGAAGGAGGATGTTAAAGGCTTGATATGGACATCTTGAACAAAATGGAATGAAAGAGCATGGAAGACAACAGTTTTGTCAAGATGTCCGCATGCTGATTTTGTGTCCCAACATGAAATGTGTTCAAGACTCCACGCTTGGTGAGTTTTCTAATCTTGTGATAGTCAGCTTCCACATGCTTAGTTCGAGGATGAAACACAGGATTATAAGCAATACTCAAAGCTGACTTATTGTCACAAAACAGTTTGGCTGGTGAAGTGGTTTTGATATGAAGATCTGCAAGCAACTGATCCAGCCAAATGAACTCACAAACAGCCTTTGCCATGGCCCTATACCCAGCCTCAGTACTACTCCTACTAACCACTCTCTGTTTTGATGGTTTCCAAGTGATCAAAGAAGATCCCATATATACATAATACCCTGAGACAGAGCGTCTAGTGTCTAAGCAAGTAGCCAAATCTGCATCCGCAAAGATATTCAAACATAAATCTGTAGATGTAGAGTAGAACAGACCTTGACCAGGATTTGATTTGATATATCTCAGAACTCTGTAGGTTGAATCCAGGTGAACATCAGAAGGCTTTGAAAGGAATTGACTCAATTTGTGAACCGCATATGTAATGTATAGCCTAGTATGGTCAAATAAAGCAATTTTCTAATAAGAGCTCTATATGGTGTGGGATTAGATAGAGGAGAACATGTTTTAGTGTTGAGGTTGACTGTAGGGTCCATTGGAACAGAACAAGGCTTGGCAGCTAATAAACCAGCATCTGGAAGAAGATCAAGAGCATATTTTCTCTGGGAGAAAGAAATACCTTTTGAAGATTTGGCTATTTCAAGTCCCAAAAAATATTTTGCAGCTCCCATATCCTTGATCTTAAATTCAATGTGCAAGACAGTCTTGATATTTTCTACAACCTTATTATCATTGCTTGTGATTAGGATATCATCAACATAAACCAATAAGGCAATGAATGATGACCCTTGAACCTTAACAAACAATGTGTGTTCCACAGGAGGTTGAGTGAAACCAGCAGACAATAGAACAGTGAAAAAACAAGTATACCACTGTCTAGATGCCTGTTTAAGGCCATACAAGGATTTATGAAACTTGCAGACAAGATTCTCAGGCAAGACAGTACCAGGAGGTGGTGTATAGCCTAGGGGTAAATCCATATTGATGTAGAACTCGAAAGCGTAAGAGACAAGCTAGGGTTCTAAAGCGTCGAAAGCTTTGAGAAGAGAAGCTTGGATATGGTTTTCGTGTTGGGGAAGCGAGTAACGGTGAGAGTCCTCCTCTCTCGGCTATGAATAGCTCGTGGATTTCAAAACTAAATTGTATTTCACGATTAAAAATAAGTTGCCTACAACGATGAGGATTGTTTTCCTTATATAGGAGACAATCAAATAAACCTAATTCTAGAGATAACACCAAATGGAACTTATCATAGTCTTTATAAAACTAATTAAAACAAAACCAATAAAATAAACCACCGGTTTAGTGGAAATCCAAATACAAAGCCAAAGTCACTTCCCGTAGCTTACCGAACAAGTCATCCTACGTTGCATCAAGTCTCCCAGGGTGAGGGAAATTCGACCCCGAATTTGCATCGTTATCATCTAGAGAAACAAAAAAAACAATTGTAAGAGCATGTCTCACGTATCTCCTTGCAGCTCTATTTCGTTCTCCTCCGCACCAGGACCATCAACATCAGCAGCTAAAAGGTTGTGGTGGTTTCTCTTGGGACACACGGTTTGACGGTGTCCGTGTTCACCGCAAGAAAAACATCGTAAGGCATTCGTCCTTTGCGGCGGACGTGAAGACGCAGGTCCGTCAGCAGCTGTAATGTCTCCCACAGGTTGGTGTGAGCTCGAATTGTTGGCCACAACACGAGTTGACGGGTCCGTATGATTAGAAGAAACTGTCATCTGCTGCCGCGAGCTCCAAGAAGAACTATCAAAGCTACTGGTTCTGGTTTGAGATTCCATGGTGACAGCTCGTTGATGAACTTCTGAAATTGTGACGGGGTCAAACTCATTTAACATGTCCTGTAAGGGAACACGTAAACCCGCAATAAACCGCACAACCAGTTGATCTTCGGAATCTTGAATATCAATCTAGGTTAGCATCTGGTAGAATTCGGCTGCATATTCATCCACAGAACGATTTCCCTGTTTCAATGTGTGAAACTTTTGATAGAGGAGTCGTTGGTAGTTGAATGGAAGAAACGCCTTTCGCACATGTTTCTTCAACTTTTCCCACGAATTAAGATTTTCTTTTCCTCGTCGAGATCGTGTGATCTTGAGCTGATTCCACCAAGCAGGAGTGCGACCACGAAACTGAGTAGAGATCAAAGATACCTTCTTATCATTCGGGACTCCCTTGAACTCCATAAATTCTTCAACTGCCACCACCCAATCGAGAAAGTCTTCAGGCTGTGAATGATCAAAAAATTCAGGGATTTCAACCGTAAATCCTGCATCCCAACGGTTATTGCGATTGCGGTTATCTTCATCTGCGTGAGGTTGGAGTCGAAGCGGAAGCAGCTGCTGCCCCACGTGTACCTGCTGCGGGTTCACGTTCGCTGCCGCAGGTTAAGGCGGAGGAAGTTGTTGAGCCGCGACAATCGCCTGAACACCCTGTTCAAGACCTTGTCGTATGCCTTGCTGAACCGCGTCCATGATAGATTGACGCAGAGAGTCCTGAAAGTCCAAAATTGTTTTTGGAAAATCGATGGGCTCAACCTTCTCATGTTGTTTATCTTTGTCGGATGGTTTAGGAGGCATCGTCACAGGATCGTTAAGAAAAAGAAAATAAATTCTAGATTCTAAAAGCTCTGATACCAACTGATGTAGAACTCGAAAGCGTAAGAGACAAGCTAGGGTTCTAAAACATTGAAAGCTTTGAGAAGAGAAGCTTGGATACGGTTTTCGTGTTGGGGAAGCGAGTAACGGTGAGAGTCCTCCTTTCTCGGCTATGAATAGCTCGCGGGTTTCAAAACTAAATTGTACTTCACGATTAAAAACAGGCTGCCTACAACGATGAGGATTGTTTTCCTTATATAGGAGACAATCAAATAAACCTAATTCTAGAGATAACACCAAACAAAATTTATCATAATCTTTATAAAACTAATTAAAACAAAACCAATAAAATAAACCACCGGTTTAGTAGAAATCCAAATCCAAAGCCAAAGTCACTTCCCGTAGCTTACCGAACAAGTCATCCTACGCTGCATCACATATATATTTTCTCATCTAGATCACCATGGAGGAAAGCATTAGACACATCCATCTATGTCAAACTCCATCCTAATCTAGCAGCTAAACCCATAACTAGTTTCACAGTACCAAGCTTGGCAACTGGTGAAAAAGTATCCATATAATCTACACCCTCTTGCTGCGTAAATCCTTTTGCTACCAACCTAGCTTTATGTCTATCTATAGTACCATCAGGATTGAATTTCAACTTATAAACCCATTTACACCCCAAAACATTCTTTCCAGGTGGTAATGGTACTATAGAAAAGGTGCGATTTTGCTCCAAAGAAGTCATTCCCTCATTCATACCTTTTGTCCAATGAGGAGACTTTATAGCTTGTGCAAAAGTACGAGGTTCTGTATTAAGGGTAATGGAAAGAATAAAGTGTTTGAAATCAGGTTCAAGGTTGTCATAAGAAAGAATAGAGGAAAGTGGATAAAGGTTTTCAGGATGAGAAGATAAAGTGTTTTCTGTGAAAGGCAAGGAAAAAGAGGATGGTATTTTTTTCTGGTAAAGAAGGAATAGGATGAAGAGTATTGGAAGTTGAAGGAAAAGTGTGGGAAGTAGAAGGGAAATCTTTATGTAAGAGATAGCAGTGATACTCAGAGAGATAAGATGGAGCTTTGGATTCTCGTGTCGGCCTAGTAATGTCCACAGAAGGAACACTAGCCAAATCATTGATAGCTTGAGACAAAGTAACTAAGGTGTTAGGGGGGTCTAAGGGTAATGATGCAGATGTAGAAGATGATGCATGAAGTGAAGATGGAGGCTGTGTAGGTGATAATGAAGTTGGAGAAAATGTAGTATTTGAAGTAGAATGAGCTAAACTATTATGTGATGCATGAGGAAGCAAGTCAGGAGCAGGTAAAGGCAAGATAGTAGCAGGAAACAGATCATCAACAAAACTAATGAAAGTTGAATCTCTGAAAGGAAACACATTCTCATAAAAAATCACATTTCTAGAAACAGAGATGACATTAGTATCTAGATCTAAAACAATATAACCTTTGTAGCCTAAAGGATAACCTAAGAAAACAGAAGGTTTAGCTCTAGGAGAAAACTTAATACGATGTTTAGGAAATGTAGAAACATAACAAAGGCATCCAATAACTCGCAGGTTATCATAGTTTGGAGATTTATTTAAAAGTTTTTCATAAGGAGACTTATTTCCTAATAGAGGAGATGGGATTCCATTAATGAGATAGACTGAAGTCTTTATACAATCTCCCCAGAAAGACAAAGGAACATTGGACTGAAAGAATAATGATCTTGCAACATTCAAAAGATGTTGGTGTTTACGCTCCACAACAGAATTCTGTTGTGGAGTATCAACACAAGAAAAGTAATGAACTATCCCTTTGGTTCTAATCAGATCAGGAAAAACAAGCTCATGGGCATTATCTGATCTAACAGCTTTAACATTTGTAGAATACTGAGTTTCTATGAGTTGTAAAAACGCAGGAAAAACAGTTTGAACATCACTATTCTTTCGAAGCAAATAGATCCAAGTAACTCTGGTTGAATCATCTACTATTGTCAAAAATACTTAAAACCTTCTATAGTTTCAGTAGAAAATGGTTCCCAAATGTCTAAATGAATCAAGTCAAATGGATGCAAAGCCAAATTATTATTAGAAACATATAGCTATTTTTTTGTTTAGCCAAGGGATAAACAGAACAATGATGTGAAACATAATTAGAAATTTTAATTTTTGAAGAAAGAGATTGTAACTTAGCTGAAGAGGGATGCCCAAGGCGTTGATGCCAAAGATATCCTTCACCAACTAAGGATGCACAAAAGAAATCCTTATTTATTGAAGCAGCAGACAAATCATTGGAAGTAAAAACATAGAGGTTGTGAAAAAGGCTACATTTCCCAATCATCGAGCCCTGAATAAGCTCCTGGATAATGCCACAATCAAGAAAGAAATGAGCTGAATATTGACTCTTTTGAACTAAAGCACTGACACTTATTAAGTTGAATTTGAAATATGAAATGTGTAACACATCATGCAGAATTAAAGAAGCAGTCAAATGTACAATGCCTATATGTATGATGAGAACCCTAACACCATTAGGTAACGTTATTGTCAAATCTTTGACTATTGTAACCTCTGTAAACATACTAAGATCTGAACAAATATGTCCAGTTGCTCCACTATCTATAATCCAAGCATCATGAGGAATGAGAGATGCTAAAGAGGAAAGGCATTGTTGTATATATTTGAGGATATTATTTTGTATATGAAGGTTAGAAGATGGAAAAGGGATTGATACAGTATCTGTTGTAGCATTGCAAGCCATAATGCCATGCTCTGTTATTGATGTGGATGAATGAGGTGATGCATTCTCTGAAATTTGCACACATGATTTGAACTGAGACATAATTTGTTGAGCTTGTTCTGTAGAAAGAGAGCTCAGATCCAGTGTCTGACTAACAGTTCCAGGTCCATTCACAGGCATTTGAGGTGTTGTCATAACTTCTGTGACAACATTTGCTATGGCATTCTCTTTATTATAACCAGAAGTAGGCGGCTTCCATGCTACAGAAACATTAGTTCTTTGAGGTTGTGTAAAGTTAGTCTTTGGAGGGTAAGGATTCTTCTGAGGATAAGTTGTATGTGGTGTACTTGTGGTTTTGTTGGCAGCTGGATGTCCTGGGGGATAGCCATGAAGCTTGTAGCATTTTGTGACAATATGACCAGCCATTCCAGAGTAGGTACAAATAGGACGAGGCCTTGGTTTGTAGTTTGAGTAGGCAGCAAAATACTGTGAGTCTAGGTCTGTAACAGGTGTAGTGGCTTGGAACACATCACTTTCTATATTAGTTATTGGCTTCAGAACTCTATGCCTCTCATCCTGACAAACCATGTTGAAAGCTTCTTCTATACTTGGAAATGGCTTCATCATTAAAATTTGTCTTTTAGTAGACTCATAAGCCTCATTTAACCCCATCAGAAATTTCATAACTCTACTTCTATCATTCATCTTCTTCCATTTGCTTGCCGCAGAACACTGACATTGTCCACAGGTACACAGAGGTAATTCTACAAAGTTCACATATGTTTCCCAGAGAGTAACTAGTTCCGTATAGTAAGAACTAACATATCTAGCTCATTGACTAACCATAAACAATTTCTGCTATATCTCAAATACTCTAGCTAGATCCTCTTGCTTGAATCTATTCAACAAACTTTTCCAGATAGCTTCTGTCGTAGGCATATAGAGAAGACTAACACTAATATTCTTCGAGACAGAGTTTAACAACCAAGTAGAAACCATATCATTACATCTCGACCAAGATCCAGCATTAATATCATCATTTGGAGGTTTAGGAATCATAACATTGACAAATACCAATTTGTTTCGCACATTGAGACTTAACTTCACAGATCTGAGCCAAGAGTGAAAATATGTACCACCAGTCAGTCGATCTGAAACTAGAACCAATCCAGCATGATCATTGCTGTGCAAATAATATGGATTCTCATATAGATCTGTCGATTGATGATGCGAAAGATTATGAGAAACTTGACAATGTGTTTCCATATTCGAAGAAACAGACATTATTGAGCTCAATCGAAGCTAGAAATGAAGAGAAAAGGCAAAATCGATCAAAATGAGAGAAGAAAAAGATGAAGAACTCAGCTTAATCGATGATGAAAGCAGAGATTCTTCACGAAACGAAAAGAGAAACTTGATCGATTCAACAAAAAGATGAAGAAATTGATGCGGAAGACTTTGTTCTTTGCTCTGATACCATATCAGGAAGATCAAGCTCAATATCAATGGTGTATTAGAGAGAATCAAATAAGAAGAAGAAGTTTGTTATTAGTCAAATCAATCTCTCAATTAGAACTAATTGTACAAAAGTTGTCTATATACATGTAATTAATTACGTTTTAATCAAATGATTAACGGCTAATTAGTCTATTAACATATTAACTATCTGTTAACAAACTAACAAACTATTAACCGTAATATGTATTATTAAGAGTTGACAACATCCTTAATATATGAACTTAAAGACATAAGGTCATCATTAAGTTCATTAAGTCCTTAATGGTTCTATGCCAATTATTTATCTTGGCCTTCCTTTACTTCACAGAAAGCTGAAAAAGATGGATTATACATTACTGTTTGATAAGCTTGCTGCGCGTTTTAGTAATTGATCCGTCAAGTTACTTTCATTCTCCGCAAGGTTACAGCTGTTGTCTTTGGTCATATATAGCCTAACCAATTTCTAGGTATCATCCTTCTCCCTTCCTAAAGGTTGTCTTAAGAAGATTGAGTTGATGTGCAATAATTTTTTGTGGTATGGATATCACTTAAAAGGGAACAAAGCTAAAATTGCTTGAAAAACGGTTTGTCTACCTAAGGTTGAAGGCGGTCTTGGTCTAAGGGACTTTTCTCAATGGAACAAAGTTCTAAATTTAAGGCTAATCTGGCTTATATTCTCTAATGGAGGTTCTCTTTGGGTTTCTTGGATTAAGAAACACATGCTTAAGAGTGATATTTTCTGGATTACTACTGCCAACTCCATTGCTTCTTGGATCTGGAAAGTAATTCTCTCTTTACGTCCTCTTGCAAGACCTCTGCTGCATTGCAACATCGGTTATGGTCACACAGCCAGCTTTTGGTTTGATGATTGGAATGAGTTAGGGCCTATAATTAATATCTTGGGTGTAAGAGGTCCTCAGCTGCTTGGTATTCCAATTGGCGTCCGGGTCTCTGAAGCGGTGAACTCTTTTAATTGGAGATTACCCTCCCGGAGATCTAGAAACCCAAATATTCTCCTCGTTCGTGACACATTATTAAAGCATCAAGTTCCAAGTGATCAAAGAGGTTGTGACATTTTCAAATGGGGAGACAGAGATGGCAAGCAGGGCGAATTCTCCACCAAATACACTTGGGAGATTCTTAGACCAAGAGATGGGAAGAAGAGATGGTATGGAGCAGTCTGGTTCAAGCAAGTTGTTCCAAAGCAAGTGTTCACGTCCTGGACCTGCAACTACAACAGGTTGCCTCTAAAATGCAGATTGAGGGACTGGAGATTAAATGTTTCTACTCATTACTGCTTTTGTGATACAGGTCATGAAACCAGAGAGCATCTCTTTCTCAGTTGCCCGTTTGCGGAAAAACTATGGCATCAGGTGCTACGACTTGGTCAAGATCCTGCGGTTTTTGCCGACTGGGAATGTCTTATCTCCTGGACAATCGGTATGACTCTGAACACGCCATCAACTCTAAAGAAGATCGTGGTCCACTCCACCATTTATCACATATGGAGAAAAAGAAACCAGCGTATGCACTCTGATATCTCAACCTCAACAGTAGCGCTTTTCAAGCAAATTGACAGGAATGTGAGAGATATACTTCTGGCAAGGAGAAGCAAGAAGAAGTTTGCCACTATGTTAGCTTCATGGTTCGCTCACCAACGGTCCTAATTTATGGGTTCTTCTGATTTTTTAATAGGCTTTTTTTTTGCCCGTTAAGTTTTTTTCTTAATTTTTGGTAACAACCCAAACACTTCCAAAGGAATATAATTAACATATTATCAAATATATATATATATATATATGAACTTAAATACTGATGTATTATAATTATTATTGTGTCGTTGATCCCATTCTAAGGCACATCACCTTGAACAAACATATATCAAGTGAAAGCTCGAGAAAGGAAATACAGAAGATGTCTTATTTATAGTATTAGGTTTGAGACTGACACTCTAAAGTCTCCTTTGGTAATAGAGTCTCTCATTCTGTGAAATCAACATTTCCATTAATTGCCTCTGTTTCGCTAACCGGCAGCTGTCTATCCTTAGTACTCTGTCTCTTCTTCTTGCGTACATAAAAGTGTTGCATCGTATCATTCGACTCTTGAGGTACCTACAAGTATTAAACCCAACTTTAAACTAGCTTACGCATGGTAAAGGCAAATATAAAGAATGAAAATATAATAAGGCAAGGTGTTAATTAATAATGCAAACTCCGAACATAACAATAAGAGCACCCCCATTGGGGGATTTTAACTAAAGTTCACACAGTTTCCAAAAAACAATATTATAATATGACTAAGTGAGTGATCCCGTCTCTCCTCGGTTCCTCGGCATGAACCTGTATCAGCAACTGTGTCGCGGGCCACACGACACGTGGCGGTCCGCGATTGGTTGTTTTATTATTATTTTTTTTTTTGAAAATTAAACGAAAAAAGAATAAAATAATGAAAAAGTGACAGGTGGCGAGCCCCACCCCCGATTGCTAATGGGGATGCTCTAACATGTACTCATGCTAAGACCATGAACAACCCACGTCTCTTAAGTGAGGTTCTTACAAATTAAATTAATAAAATATAACAAAAGTAAGAGAGAGAAGACATGACAAAAAGAAACCGAAGAGCATCTCCATTAGGGCATTATAAGAGAATTGTAAGGGAAGTTCACACAATTCCCAAGAAAATTTTGGTGAACCCATATCACCAAAGCTCTCCCGTAAGAACCGTTTCAACCACTGTTTCGTGGGCCCACGACACGTGGCGGTCCGCGATTGGTTTGTTTATTAATTTTTTTTAAATCAAACGAATATATATATATATATAATGCTTTCTGGGAATCGAGCCCCCAGTTTGCTAATGGACATGCTCTAAAAGTCCCTAGAGAAGAGATTGTTTCTAATGTTTATCAACTCCCTATTGGTTGAAAAAAATTACAAAAATAAATAAATTAAAAATATTAAAATAATATTTTTGTTTTTTTTAAGAACCCCATGTGGGTCTCTGGGGATGTTTATGGTCTAAGTTTCTGCATGAATACACAACAAACGAGACGAAACCTTGCTTATGACTTATGAAAAAAATTATGGACATGGTCTTGCATTCTTTTGCTTGTAGGAGTTTTTATTTGTTTCCACTGTCAACTCAATATGGAAAAGATAATAACATACTTGACATAAAAAATCAACAATTATATCGTTGATGAAAGTCTTGGCTTCAAAAGCTAAACGTCTTGCTTCCTAATTACTACATATCCGCTTCTACTTGAGAGTGAACCAAATCTTCAAATGAATCAGCGAGATTGAAGATCACATTTCAAGAGGTGAGATAGAACTAAACGGGGTCAATATCTATATATCTAAGCTTAATTTTAAAGAACTATGCATTTTGATGTTATGCATATATATATATATATATATATATATTGCAAGGAACCGGATGGGGTATCAGAACAACATCCATATAGCACTCTTCCATAATTTTACACACATCTAGCTCTCGCGATAGCACCCCAATATACATAGAGTATAAAATAACACAAAAGAGGAATAAATCACCAATTTGACAAATTATATTTATCAAAATTCAAAATTATTACCAGAGGTTCATACTCATTTAGTGAGTGAAGTTCCCAAAACCGTGTCAACTACAAGCACTTCCCTCCCTTTCTCTGTCAACATTCAAGTAACTAAGTTAAAACCTGCAGACATTTTCATATTTCATAACTTCTCTGTTTCATTTTATCTCTTCTAAACCTTTTATACAGAAATGGTCCTTGTTAATAAATTTCAAAAGCCCTTTCATGAATAGACTTGTGCAGTTGAAATCTTCCAAGAAATCTACCTAGCCAGCAAGTAAATAGTGAACGTAAGAGTATTTTTAGCACTATCACACACATATAATTTTTTTCCATTGTCTCATCAATTCTGTTAAGGATGTTATGGAGAACCGCGATTTTTTTTTAAAAATTAGGATATATTTTTTTCGCCAAAAAAAAAGATATAGATATATTATAGAGAAATTACACCAGGTGCCACGGAATTATTGAGTCCATTCATAAATGCCATTGGTTTTGCTTGTTGCGGATATGCCATGAACACATGCTATGCATTTACCAATTTAACCCTTAGCTAACTTGAGTTATTAGAGCATCTCCATCCTGGGTATCTTAATCCAAAAATCCTTAACTATTCACGGATCCCACCCGTGAATAGTTAAGGATTTTTGGAGAGAGAAATCCTTAAATACCTTAGTTAAAGATTGATCCTTAACTATTCACGGACACGTGGCGGTCCGTGATTGGCCGAAAATTTTGTTTTGTTTTGTTTTGTTTTTTTTTTAATAATAAAATGATGGGACCCATGAATAGTTAAGGATTTTTTGAGAGGTTCATGGATGAAGATGCCCTTAGTTTTTCATTTTAGTTGAGAAAATAAAAATATTAGTCTGGCTCTCTCTCAGAGAAAGACGATGAAGAAGAAACTCAGATTGGTCGATTTTATTTTGTCAATAATTCGGGGAAAAATGGGTAAAGCTCTTTTATCCTTCTCCCTCTGCTCGTCATCTCTCTTTCATCTTTCAGATTTATTGTTTATACAAACTCTTTCAGATTTGTTGTTGTTGTTGGTGTTGTTAAAATGAAAGAGAGACTGTCCGGATTGAGATCTAGAGAAGAAGAAGAAGAGAAATTGAGTCGATCTGGGTTTCTTCTGTTTACTCTCCCTCTCTGAATAGCAATGGTGCAGATTTAGCAACCAACCGAAATATTTCTATTCTCTTTTGCTATTTTCTG
>OVAN01006952.1:187-20407 GCA_900406275.1 Anastatica hierochuntica | reverse complement strand
AACAAGCCGCCCGAGAATCCATCCTCTGCACAGGTAATCTGAGTGAACCCAGGCATCAACTGTGCAGACAAAGTAGACCGAGTCTTTGTTCCCCGGAGAGAAGACCGACTTGTCCTCTTCAAGGACATTGTTTAGCTTTATTGAAGTGAGAAAGAAGTACATCTTCTTTTGCCAGGTTTTGAAACCGTGGCCATCAAACTTGTCAGGCATCAGTCCCGTGCTAACAACATTGGGTACCGATGAGGACGCTTGATTGAATGCTTGCAGTTGCAGAGCATTGTTGAATGCTGGCGACGCATTGTTGAATGATGGCGGAGCATTCACCAATGGAAGTGGTTCCCCGAACAAGGCACGGCGTGCTGTCTCGGTTCCGTTACTTTCAGAGTCTGTGTTAGACGCATCCAGAGCGGGTGTCTCAAGCACCTGAGGCACCTCATCAGTGACATTGGCGGTTTCGTTCACGTTAGCCATTTGTCCACAAGAGATTAATCAAGAGTTAGTAACTCATAATTATATAATGACTTTTCGATTTAAAAATATTAAACTGAAGATATTGAAACACGTTAGCAACATTTTCAAAAAACGTTTCGCGGAATCACCAAAGTGTTCGCAAAAACCGTTTATGAAAATCTTTTCGCGGAAATGCTAGCGGATCGCGAAAACCGGTTTTCTGGTTTAGAAACAATCCCAACTTTGTTTCAGAAAAAGAAAGATATTTTTTTTCCTTTCTTTTTTTTCTTTTTTTTCTTTTTTTTTAAACAAATAAACGTTTCGCAAAAAACCGTTTCTTAAAAACTTATTGCGGAAACGTTTATGGAAATATTTCTTAAAAACCGTATATCAACCCGTTTTTAAAATATCGTATGTCAAAATCCGATTTAAAGCGAAGCGTATAAAAGCGGATTTTTTAGAATTAAGATTGTAGGACACGGAAAAACCGGATAAAGAAATACGATATAAACAGTTACGTTTCTCAAGAAATGAGATAAGTAATCGGATTAAAAGACTTAGAAAAAATCGAGTAGAAGAACGGTAGGACAAAAAAGAGATGAACAAAACGAATATAAAACGATTTTTTAGAAAACCGAAAGAAGAACACACGGAATCGAGATTAAAATCTCTTTCCTTAATTCTAAAAATCGCCCGTAGTGTGAAGGCTAATGCGATTTAAGAATCCCAGGATACAACCGTGTTGAGATCGAATTCGCTACACTCGAATATCGGAATCTACGAACTATCTTTTCTACTTCTATATTTTCGGAGAAAACTTACTAAAAGAAAGAGATGAAGAAAGAGAGAGAGAGAGAGAGTTGGAAGTGTTTGCTTTTCTTTGTTGTTTGAGTTGTGAGAGGATGAGAGAAATGAGTGAAGGAAGACTTCTATTTATAGTCGAATGTGAGGAGTGTTTCACAAAAGAATATGCCGAGAATATGCTTTCGACAGAAGCACCTCTCGGGAATATTCCCTTGCAAGTGGGGACTGGTTGGCATATTCTGGGCATATTATTCGACAAGTTCAAACTTGTTGCCAACCGCACGAACTACGTGCTGTTTTTAGACTTTTAGAGAAACGCCATGTAGTTTAAGAATAAACTACACACTGTTTTTGATAAGTAAATTGGTCAAAACCCAAATCAAAACTTTCTCCAAAAAAATCATCTTTTGTGGGCCCTTGGCCCACATTCTCCAAGAGTCATTCCACAATCCTTCCTTTCGCAACACATTTGAACTCCTTCCCATGTGTTCCCATATATATTTTAGAGAAGTTCTCCTTCCCTATGCAATGTGGGACATTTTACTCTCATTCATGTTATAAGCATTTTCTTCATAACTTATTAGTAAGCCAAAACCTTTTTATTTTTCATTCACAAACACACATTACTAGTCTTATTATATCCATGTGGCCATGAGTCCAAATATTAAATGAGACGAAGTAATCGTGTCCCATTATAGAGAATAACATTACATAGTTTTAGCAATGAGAGAATTGCAGAGAAACATCATTTCTATTGAGTATCAAAGACAATGACAGCAACAACAATGAAAATGTTCAAAGCAAAACCCAGAAGTAACATAATCCCGGTTTTGCCATAAACTTTCTACCAAAGAATCTACACATGGACTAGGATTCTCCAGTCTCAGCATGCTTCTTCTTCTTCATCTTCTTTCTTGGATTACAGTCACAAACCTTTCTCAATCTTATTTACATATAAATAACAACTCTGCAAATGGTTGAAACGGCGTGTTGTGTGTCTCTTTGTACAACTTCCACCGTCGCAAATGAACATACTAATACAATCAGATACCTGTGAGACTGCGCAAGTAACCACCTTAAGAAACATTTCAAGCGCAAATGGCTTCCACTGCGAGTTTCTTCATCACATTTGGACAAGGATCTCCACCAAACATTTCCGGTGCTACGGTTACAGAACACCAATTCTGCCCAACACAAAGCTGCAATAGAAAGGAAAAAAAACGCAACTTTAAGAAACAATTCAAGGCTCAAAAGTTAAAGAGAGAACAAAGAAAGATCCATGCTTGTCTCTAGCTTACTCTGTTGAAAGCATCATAGGAGTGATGGGCGTGACAGCTTCCTTGACGGTAGCTACCACAAGTCCCTTCAGGTGTCCCGAAGCTAGCAAACTTCACTGTGGTCATCTTCTGTCCAGGACCACATTGTAAATGCACTTTGGGATGCAGAGGTTTCTTAACTTTTCCTGACGCATGTAACTGGTAATTCACCAGCGTTGACTGCCATTCATAGATATCTGCACAAACACTGTCCACTTCCCTTCTGACCAATGAGATTCCATTCGGATCTCCTCCCCACTCCTCAAAGACAACCAACAGATTGCCAGTTGGTTTCAGCCATGACCTTGGTACATGGTACCTACAAAGTAGCATCCAAAAACCTCAATTTTCGTAGCTTTAACGGGATATAGTATCTTTATCATTATCCGAAGTTTCATAGTGATAAAAATGGCAAATTTTGCCAATAACCGTCAGCTTTGATGGGATAAAAATGGTATCTTTCACAGATTCTTACCATCTTTGAGAAGCCTCTCCACAGTTTCTTAAGCACTTGTTCTCATTAAATGTTCCCGTGTAAGAACATTCACTGCAAGAACCAACTGCTTTATAAGCAGGCCAGTGACGTCCCACGCTCTGCCCATTAATCCATATCTGACCTTTCCCCATACTTCCCATGTCTACAGCCAGCGGTGAATCGCCTGCTGGGGCAGAGAAAGTTGTCTGGAAACAAGCCAATGGAGATATGTTAAGCAGGGATTAAATCATTATGCCGAGAGATAAACTGCAGTTAGGTTCTTAAATACAGCGAAGCTTTACCTTATACCAAGTAAGCGGCTGCTTCTGTGCAACAAATGCACCTTCTGCCCACTCAACTGATGAGCTTCCACTAAGTGAATGAAGACTCAGAGACTCTCCTTTGAGACCAACCTGAAAAATCGTAGTACAAAATCCGATTGATCAGTAGAATGACACTGTATCTTATTGAAATAGTGCCGCAGTATTTGTTTCTGTACCTTATAAGTCCATTTCTGCCATGATAGATCTCTCCGGCCGTCATTGAGACCATTCAGTGATACTGGACCCAAAACTCCAGCGTTCCAAGTCTCAAAATGTGGACCCACATTCTGCATTGTATCAGAACACATATATTAAGAACATCTCTAGGACGAACTTAATGCTTGGCAAAAATTCCAACATGGAAATAGTTTGGTGCTGAGGAAATCGAGGACTAACCGGGAGACCAACGGCAATGCTTAGTATCGCAATTTTGTTGAAACCAGCTCTTAGGTTTACACCACTCTTAAATGTTAGCTTAGGAGAGTCTAAACTACCATAAGCAGATCCTGCATAGAGAGAGCAAATACATGTCAAAATGAGGCGAACAAATGTGGCAAGGATTATTCTCTGTGGTGCTTTACACAATTAAACAAAGCAATTACCAGATAACTGGCCATTGATGAACACATGCATAGCATGACCAGCTGAAAGAACGGTCAGAGTCGGCAAATCTCCGTTCCTCAAAAATCCTTCATTCGCATCAATTTTAACACTGTAAAACAAAAGAAAAAGACCAGTTGTAATTTGTTAAGGCGAAATGCATTCAGAAAACTCTTCCACATTCACTAGGCATTAATAGATTCTGAGTCTTATGGATACTTACTCGGTCATGTACCATAAGTAATCTGAAGAGTCCCGTGTGGTGTTTATCTGCTCCAATAATCCGACCATTGTGAATGACTCATCAATGTAAGTTGATGGGTCTTCATTGTATGCTTGCCAAGACAATCCACCATGAACAGGAACCTGAACCATTTTCATCCTTGAAGTTTGAGCACCAACCTACAGTCAAAACCAGCATATTTTAGTCGGTTCTCACATAAAACCAGAAGCAAAAGATTGAAAATTTGATCATTTACACATTATCATTGTATCTATCTAAGCATATTTGGTTCTTCTTACCCTGGCTGTGTTGTAAACTGTATTTTTGCAGTCTGGGAGAATACTAATAGACCACGGTGGTAGATTGTAGTGGTTGCTCCCAAAAGAAACTTTGGCATAAGATCTTGGATTGTAATTTGCTAAGAATGCAGAACAAGCTCCAGATTTTGTTTTGTACACATGAGCCTGCACATTCACAAATGAACAAAAGTTTATCAAAGTCGACCGCAGTAAAAACAACAATAACAAAAAATGGAAAATACTTTTGAGTTGAGACCTCTTGATAGTTTCCAAGGGGCATCCTCGTGGGTTCTCCTGATACTAATGCTGGCTCACACAGCTTGATAGCTCTATGCAAATCTTTCAAGTGCCCCCATTTAGGCTGCCTTTCAAGTCCTATTTGAAAACAATAGACAATACTTGTAAACAAGACTACCATCTTTGTCTTGAGGACATAGGGAAAAAAATAAGTTTTAGCATGTTCACCATATTCATCGAGAGGAGCGTCGTAATCATAGCTGGTTGCAATAAATGGACCACCAGCAGTCCGACCAAAATTTGTTCCACCGTGATACTGAGCACGAAACACATGTATGAGAATTGGAAAGGCTCAAATAAAAGGGTTTTGATTTACTTTGTAAACTTTACCATATAGTAGTTGATGAAAGATCCACCCTTTTGGATAAACCTTGCGACAGAAAAGGCCATATCTTCAGCTGGACGGTAAGGAACTGGACCTCCAAACTTTGTAAACCTGTATAAACATCGAGAACACATACTTAAATCACTAAGAAATAATAATAACAGAAGCAGATATTCACTTTGAGTTTCTGCTTACCATCCAGTCCAAGCTTCAGTCCACATTTTAGGCTTGTAAGCTTTGTTCGGAGAGAAGTAATCGCAGTAGAAGCCATTGCAAGCATTGATCTGGTAGAGAGCAAACCACAGATTCAACAAGTTAACAAATATCCAAAACAACAAGAACGAATATATGAATGATCCACATGGCTTGTCATTGACCTCACCGCAGCTTAAGACAACTAAGAATTTCTTATATTATTTATTATTAGGGAGAGAAAGAGTAATATAATCAAAGAAAGATCATGAGAAGAAGTAACACCAACACATGTGCAGTTTAAATGTATGCTAATATTTAATAAAACAATTTCACTAGGAAGAATGAAGAGAGACAAGAGAATACAACTAATGGAGAAAAAATGTCTCAAAGAACTAGACAAAAGAACTCACGATGGGGTCAGGAGCGTCGTCTTGTTTGCACATGACCCAAGGAACACCAGTGCCTAGCCCCACCGCCATTTTAGCTGCCCAGTTAGTGTAAGACCGTCCGGGTGCACCGAGCTCATACTCCATTGGTCCATATTCGTTTTCAATCTGTCACATAACATTTGAGAAAGCTACTTAGTCTCACTGTCACTCTACTGTATGATCATTAAAACAGAACAATTCACTTGAAGAGTTTTTTTACCTGAGAGAGGATTATAGGACCGCCTTGAGATTCAAAAAGCCTCTCAGCTTTCATCATGTTAACAATCTTTGTGGTGAATCTTTGCATTTGAGCCTTGAAGAAAGATAGAAAAAACAATCAAGGTTCAAAACAAAGGTTAATGACCAAGTTTTCGATAACTTCAAAATGAAGATAGATTTGGATTATAAAAACATGTCAGAACCTTGAAAGGACCATTATCTGTTCTGAAGCTAATTCCAGGAATGTACTTAAGCCAAACAGGGAATCCGCTGAAGAAATTTGTACACAAACAGTTACATTTAGAACCTCTGAGAAAAAAAAACTTCTCCTTGTTAGCTAAGCTTATAGTAATAAATTTACCCGAAGTTCCATTCTGCGCAGACATAAGGACCAATCCTTAAATGAAGATAGAGTCCAGACTCTTTGACAAGCTTGACAAACTTAACTAGATCGTAGTTCCCTTCGAAATAATACTGCAAGATGAAGCCAAAGCCAATGAATCACTACTTTGAATGCGATTTGTGACCAAAAGGAAAATAAATCAGAATTTTTCTCACTTTCCCAGGAGAAGGCTCGTGCCCATTCCAGAAAACATAAGTCTGAATCACATCTAAGCCTCCTTCTTTTGCTTTCCTTATTAGATCTGGCCACATCTACAACAATACACAACCAAAAGTTTCAAACTTTCGAATAGCTCTAGCTACACTGCAACAGAGAGAGAGAAAAGTAGAAACAAACGAACCTCAGGAGTACTTCTTGGGTAGTGAATAGATCCAGAGATAAGGATTCGTCTTTGGCCATTGATGGTAATGGCTCTGCTATCATAAGAGACAGACCCAGAAACAGAGCAGACAAGAAACCCTAAAAGAAACAGAGCAGAAACTGCCGCCATAGCCACATTCTTCACGGCATTAGGTTTAAGACCCATATCTAGGAGATACTGTTATTAACCAAAAGCAAATCTTTGTATTATTAAAACTTCAAGATGGGTTTAACTCTTTATTCTATTCGCCAGAGAAGAAAGAAGATATAGTGGAAGAGAAAGACAAAGCTTGAGCTTTTGTGAAAATGGTGGGAAAAGAGGAAAGATCTGGCTGATGAAATTAGAATCTTGAGTGTAAAAAAGAAAGAAAAATTTAGTTTTGTATTTGTTCGGATGCCAAAATGGTTGTGCTTTGCAGCTGCTTTTAAGCACTGAGCAATGGAGGGTATTCTCGTGGGACCTATCTTAATAGACTTTTTTGGGACCCACATTGTTGTGTCATTTCGTATTGTTGATTTTAAATAATTCAACACCTAATGTTTTTTTGTTTGTTAAAGTCTACTAATATTTACTGAATACCTAATGTTTAATTAAGATTGAGTTAATACAGTATGTATTAATTTTGGAATTTTGGAATGTTCGTAAATATTGTAGGCAATAACTATGCATGATTGATAGAAAGTTAGAAACTTTAGAGGCGGTAAAAAGATTAGAGAATAAAAAGGAGTCCAGTGTCTAAATACTAAACCAATCAAGATGGAACTTTCCTATTTTTACTCATAGCCTAATAAACTCCTTTTTAAAAAAAATCCGCGGTAAATGAGCATTTTCTAAAGCCTCTTTTTTATCAATAAAAAATTTTAATTTTTATCTTATTATTTGATTTTTTTCTTTAACAACAAAACAGCGTATGTGATTTTTTAGTTTTTTTGTATATTCATTTTGCCATTGATCATGCTTTTAGTTATTTATAAGTTATGTTTTTAGTTATTTTATATATTAAGTATGAAGTCAATTTGCACCAAATTAAAAGTTGGACTAGTTGATTAGTATGTTACTCCTATGAATAATTTAATTAATAACAATTTTGTATTAATAAATTAATTAATTTCGAAAATAAAAACAAAATTTAATAAATATATCCATAATTAATAAAAATATTTTATAATTTATCTATCAAAAAGTCATAGTTATCATTGATGAATTATTTTAAATATTTAATTTATTCTATTAAAATATAACATAAGATAAATATATCTTTAAATAAAATAAATAGAAAAAGATAAATTAAATTACACAATAAAATCAATTATGCTTTTTTACATAATATTTATTTATATTTAAATAATTTAGATTTNTCTAATAATTATGGATCAAAATTTGTAGTCATAAATAAAATAATTTAAAATTTAGTATTATATTTTTCAGTGGGGTCGAATGTCAAAATTCGTAAAATTTTTAAATCTTATGCAAGACATGCTAAAGTTTTTAACGGAGTCGAATATTAAAATTTGTAAAATATTTATATTTCATGCAAGACGTGCCAAATAGAGAGTACACTCTCTTATTTCAAAATTAACATAACAAAATATATAGACTAAAAACATGATTAAAATTTTAAATATCGTAAATTTTATCTATAGTGTATGATAATTTTTAATGTTGGTAAAATATATTTATATTACCATATTATCACATCTAAAAATATTTATAAATTTTTAATGCCCACATTAATGCGTCCAACTAACTAGTTTATAAGTTATATCGGATGTTCATATCGATTTTGAATATCGAAATATTTAAATTGATATGTTTAGATAAGTCACTTGTCGCATGATAAATTTGTATAAAATTAATTCTGTATATAAATATATTTTTAAATACACATGCTAGATTAGAATATACTATGTTTTTATTTTATATGAATAAATTAAAATTCATTAATACTAACTAAAAAAGTTTTCTTATAATATTTAATTTTTAAAATAAGTTTTTTGAAAACATAAGTTTGTGTTATTTTTTGACAAAACAATTTGTGGTATCTTATACACATAATCTATAAAATAATATGTCTATTAACTTATTTAATTATATTTATCTTTTAGTTCAATAGTTTAATTATACAATATATGATAAGAATTTTCTTATTTTTAGTTTTCAATTTAAAGTTTATCAGAATATTAATTATAATTATATTTTAATAATATTTACATATTTAAATATTTAAAATATAAAATGAAAAAATTATGAGTTTTTGTTGCAATTAAATATAAAATATATAATTATAATCCAAATAAAAGATATGAAAAAAATTATGATTTGTTAAATTTTAATTAGCTAATTAGATATGGTTTGACGCTTTTATCCTAGTGAAATTTTAATTTTCAATGGCATATTATATAACATGGAATAAATGTTTTTTTAAAGGATAATTCTATTTTAATAAGATAGACAAGTTGTAAACTATCAAAATATATAATATATGCACATAATACATTAGTAAACTAATAAATTATTATCATATATTGTAATTTATAGCATGATTGTATACATAAATATATCGGTTTTTCATGAACTTATGTACTAAATGATATGTATATATTTAATAATATATTTGAACATATATATATATAATACATATATATACATATTATGTGTGTCCTTATTTTTGTTTAAGACAAAAAGATAAAAAATTATATAGCAAGCTTAAATTCTTTTCATTTTCATATAAATAATAAAAGCATAAATCTATAGTATAAATAATATAATACAAATAATACATTCACCAATCAAACTTTCATTTTGTAAAACTGACGGACAAAAATCTAAAGTTATAGCAAAAAAATTTAAATTTTAAATTTTACAATCAAAACTATAAATTTACAGCTCTATCAAAGTTAACTTTTTTTTTATAGGTATTTTAATAAAAGATTATGGAATAGACTATAGTTTTTCCCGCATTTATTGATAATGAGCTAGAAAAATAACTACCATTTTCGTCGAAAACAATAAGTAGCTACACTTCTAAAATTTTTTCGTACCAGACTAAAGGGTTCATTGTTTTAGATTGTAGAAACTTTTACTTTTATGTACAATTTTAAAATTATGGGGGAGATTGACTTTCAAAAGGTATGAATTTTAAATAGTTTGACAGTTTCTACAATAGTCTTTTATCCAATCAAACTTTTTTTATTGTTTACTTTTAAAAATCTTGGAAGTAATCTTTTAAAGGAGAATTAGAAAAATGGGACACTTTCAACTTAGATTTGTCTAAATAGGACTTTCGGCAATTTTGGTCATTTTCGACATGTCATACCCTTACAAAATGAAAAAAAAATAGTAATTTAAATTTTAAAATTTTTTTAAAATATGTCAACTATTAGAAACATAAGTAAGACTACTTATGTATTTTTCATAAAAAATAAATAGGTAAATCATATTTTATTTAATATACTAGTTGAGCACAGAATACTTATTCTGGTCATCTACTTAGTTTAGAAATTGTATACTAAGTATTATACAATGATCTACCTTTGGTGTATAACGTAAACAAAAGTTTCTTATATATCCTAATTTCTATAAAATACGTTTGATGGTATTCTAGCCATATGTCTTTGGTCTACCAAACGCTAGAATATATATTCTACTGATGACTCTTTGGTCTAACTCATAGATTAATACGTATTATGGCTTTTACCAAATGTGACGCGTTATGCAGATTAAATTTTCTATCCATTAAACACTGCTCTACACTATTTAGGAAACGTATTCTACCTAGATAACGAAAAAATGAAATTTCCATATTGTAATATTTCTGTTTCATCATTTAATTTCCTAAATCTATGTTTAGTATACCTAAATCTAAAAGAATATCTTCTCCAACCATATTTCTTCAATTATATCGTCTCTCTCCCATGATAACACATTTTTTGTTTTTGATTTCTTCATCATCTTTTCAACATGGTTCTAATCTATGTTAAATCTGGTGAATGGATATCTAGTTGCAATGATCAGTGGAGTTTCGTGATTGACAAAGAATGGTGTGGTCGAATGATAACTTTGGAAGCTACTACTTTGTTGGAGCAATTGAAGATCAAATGTTTTAAAGTTAACATTTGCACCTAATTTATGGATCATACATAACAGGAAGTCATTCCTAACAAACAGACAACACAATTGTTTTTACGGTTCTAGCAATTTGTTGGTTTGTTGTACTTTGGAGGCAGAGACGGGCAATGCTCGTTCATATGCGGGTATGGCTCCATAGTGTTGTAACTGGGAAGTTCCATTTTGTATTTCGCGAGTATTTGACAGTACGGAAGCTTTACATCGTCATTTTCATTGCACCATTTGGGAAAACGGCTTGCATTGTTCTCAAAAAACTTAAGCATGTAAGCATCTTTTATCTGTAGGAAGGGGTACCATTTTCAGTGTTTGTGTGTGTGTGTGTATTTTCTATAGTGGAGATATGTTGATTGATTCTCACCGTGAATTCCGTTACTTGAATGGAGTTATAGATTGGATTGAAAAGGCCAACTTCTTTGTATATTTCAAGGCTACTTTGTTGTCCTTTTCTCTAAAACGCAAGTGTAGCTATCGTTTTTTATTTTTTCTTATTTTCCTTTTTTTAGAAATGAAATAAATAGAAAAAATATTTTAATTAAATCATAATTTATTAATTTTAGGTGTATGACCGGATTTAACAAAATTAAAATTCTATTGTGACAAAATTATGACCCAAAATCCTATGAGGACAAATCCAATTTAAGAGTGTACCATTTTTCTAAGTTTCTCTTTTTTAAACAAACTTTGTTATTTTAAAAGTTAGGCATCTTGGCTTTAGAGATCTCTTTTTCTCTCTCATTCGTCATCACTTTCATTTCCTTTTTATAACATTTTTTACCAATTTTTTTCCATCATGAAATTGAGATGTAATCTTACTAATCTACGTAGAAGAAACTCGGTCCTTCCCACAAAATAAATTCATCATCCGAAGATCCATCGTCATTTGAGTCTATCTCTAAAACCATATATTCCCTTTCCTCATTCAATTGAAAACCTAGATGCAATGAGATAATGATCTGATGTTTATTGATCGAATCAATGTGTTGTGTAAAACAAAGAAAATCTAACAAAACCTTATTCCATCTATATTTAGACTTTTCTTGCTATAAATAAAAAGTAAAACAAAGAAAAGGATGGAGAAAGAACGAAAAATTAATATTTATCAAACTTATTTTATTTTTATCGTGAATTTTTATTTTAAAACAATTTGAGGATTGTATAGAAATAGCATAAGTTAATAATAAAATAATGTTTTTGATACATAAACATAAGTATCAGTAATAGTAGTTACTTTTTGTAGTTTTATTTTTTTATTTAAAATTTGATGAAATTGAAATACTAAAAAAAAAAAAACTTCTATTAGATTGTTGAAAACGCTATGTTTGTTTGTTTTCTTCTCGCAAAAATATCATTGTTCCATAATAATTTTTAAAACTTTTTCATAATTATATCACAAAAATCAAATATTTAGAGTAACAGTCACAACTTGTACAGTCATTGTTACCAATCAGACTTTATTAATATAAAACCTAACAGTCATTTTTTGTATAGCCAAAAGTTTCTACATTCGAACGCCTTAAAAGCATATAACAAATACCTACAATCATAATCTCTACAAATCAAGTCTTATGTTTTATCTAATCATACTTTTAAAACTTTAACATTCTTAAAGTCTTAAATAGTCTCCTAAAGCCTTTTTTTACATCCGCGGTTTTTGAAATTACGGTAATATTTTTTAATAATTTTTTTTACAGTAACAGTCTAAACTAAAAGCTTTATCCAATTAACTCTTAGATTTTTCAACTAAAAGCATAATATAACGAATTTTTTTTGTTTGAGGGAGACTTCGTAAACGATTCTAGTTTATTTAAGTTAGAGGTTTGTCAACTTGTATTAAGTTAATTAGATCGCTTACAATATTTGTATCAAATAGTGTGAGAAGAGTTTAAAAGAATTGTTTTTGTTACTTATATCAGCAAAGTGCCGCAATAGTGTTAAGATGAGTAACATTTCCAGAAGAGTTCAAAAGAATTGATTTAATTATTTATATCACCTAAGCGCACTTATCTTTTTGGTCATTTATGTTGAGAGAATACGGTTAAGTGTGTTTGTGCTGCAGTAGTATTATGATGAGCTACCTTACGAAAGTGATTTCGAAATCATGCAAATGAGGATAAAACATGTGAAAATGGTCACATGATATTGCATCGATAGTAAATCAACTCTTTCAAAAATCTTCCAAAATAACGTTCTTGTCTGTTGGTTAGGATAGACGCAAGTCTATAAAGAAATGCGTCAAAACAGATAGAAGAGATAGACGGAAATGTTATATTTTTGTTGATAAAATTACTTACAGGAAGTATTGAATGGCAAGTCTGAATTTTTTTTTCATATTTTAATTTGATTATGGTTTTGATCTTGAGTTTATTAGCAGGGAAATTGTAGCTGATGGCCATGAATCAACCATTATTTAAGTATCCAAAATCTCCAAAATTGTAAATTATTTTTTTGACCCCAATTTTTTTGTTAAGAGGACAAGGATGTTTTTGTAAAACACCTACATTATTATTTTATTTTATTTTTTGTCATCTCATAATATTAAAAAGTTAAATAGAAGTAGTTTTACAACCAAAAAAACCAATACAAAAACTGAAACTAAACCCAAAGTGAATAACAAACCAACCCATACTTACATCAATAAACATGAATAAAAGTCGGTAGAGAATATGAACTCTCCGGAGACATAAGCTAGCAGATAACATACATATCCCTGGAATCAAAACTAATATCCAATACAAACAAACCAAACATGGAAGGTACCAAAGTTCAAGGTAAAAACTCCCAAAAAGGTTAGAGAAGTCGGAGGAAAGTCGCTGAAAAAACTCTATAATCAGATACGAAACGAATGACAGAAGAAGCTAATAAGAATTAACTTCACCAAAGCGAAAACCCAAAAAACTAAGAACTAAAGGACAAAAATCTAACTCCTATCCACCTAGTTTTCTTCCGGAAAAGTCCAAATCTAGAACTATGCTTTCCCACAAAAGGTTAGCCTTACAAGAACATATCAGAAGACGACGGAGAAAATCTATTATTCAACTAAACTAAATGGCTGCGGAAGGATATTAAGGTTAAACGATTCACTATCCAAAAAGAAGAAGTTTAACGCAAACTATCCTAAACAACATAACACGACTTTACCGATATTTCTCCAAAATTATCGAGAGCTTACCCGTGACCAATAACACCACATAATCAGAAAAACATTCCTATACCATCGAAATGAGATCATCGGATATAAATCCATCGCCAAGCGTCCGATTGATCATTAGCCACCATGGTAGAGTCCTTGATTGCGTGAACCACTTGTAGAAGTCTTTATAACCGTCGAGGCATAGAGATTTAAAAGGAGAAAAAGAAACAAAAGGACTTACAAACGAGATCGGCGTCGGTGCTACGAAAGCAACCGACGCCGAGACTGAAAAATCTCTTTGACGTTCACTCGCTAACCGTTGCGTTATTACGCAACCCATCACCGCATTTTTTCTTCTCTATTTTATTATTTTTTATCACCCCAAATACTCAGTTAATATTTTTCTTATAGTCGTTTGGCAAATTAGCCCTTATTAGAAATAAGCATAATAAGTCATTTATCAGACTAAAATGAATTCAAAAATTAGATATTTTGTTTGTTTAGCTAACTTTGGTATGGGACTAAAAATTACTCTCCACTCCTCTCCATAATCTCGAAATTGCTTGTTTCCTTAATGCTACGTGATTTTCACGCGGTTGGCTGCACGTGGCAGTAATGGTCCAATTCATTACAACAAAAGTGTCACGGGTTAAAGTCTAAGCCACCACAAAGTCTAAAGACATTTATTTACAAAGACAAAGACAACAACCAAAGAAAACAAAATAAAACATTTTGTGCTACATTTAAGAAAAAAACAATTTTGATAAAAAAAGAATTATTTCAGCTTTCTTTGTCTATTAAAAAATATTAACACTAATTTCCGCCGTTAACCTTAAATACGACAAAAAGACCTTAAATAAAGATGGCCAAAATTATGCATACTTTGAAAGCTTTTGTCAAGCTTATAAAATCAAATGATTTGATACTAAAGAAAATTCTAAAGGTTCAGTTTTATTTTATGGGAGAGAGAATGTTAGACCAAGTGGAATATTTAACACGTTAGCTATCGACATGCACAACACTAGTATCCATCGTTTTACCGCTAGGACTCTTTGGCACGCATCTTCACGTTTCACGACCCAAATTATTTTGAAATTTAAATTTGTAATTTCTAAATAAAGATTTTTGAGTTAATAATTTATAAAGTTATGTCGAAAAGCTAGGTGGAGTTACTTAGACTAGAAAAGCATCCAAACAAAACCTAAACATCGTATTATTACTAAACTGATTTGGGAATCCTCTTCTCAAATCTCTTTGTGTCGACATTAAAGGTTGAAGACAAAGGACATTGGCTTATGGAAGGTGGTCCAACCGAATTTCTGGTTAAGTTGTAACTATTGGTTCAAGTTTGGTTCCTATTAAACTATTAGTCTCCACTTGGTTAGTAATAGTTGGGTTTATCTGGGCTTGGACTCTGTAAAACATTTTAATTCTCATGCAATTCAATAGAAAAAACTTCAACAAAAAAAAAACATCGTATTATTAATACATAACAAATATATCGTATTTTGGTTTCTGATCTACTCATAAAATAAAATATAATTGCGTAAGAGTTCGTTGGATAAATCATTAATTACCTCAACCACTTGACATGTAAACTTTTTTTCTTCTTCTTTTCATAAAAGTGACATGTAAACTTTTAGGTATTTGAAGTGTCTTTCTATTTCCCAACCTAAATCTAACTATACATATTTAAGACCATAAAATTAGTATTGTTTTATTTAAAAAATTCTTTTTTTAGTAAATTAGTATTGTTTCATGGGAAACTATAAAAAAATAAACCAAAACCCCTATCTTATATATTAAATGAAGAGATAGAAAGAGAAAATGAGTGTAAAAATGATGATGTGTCGATCAAAAAGTAATTTAAGGGACACATAATAAAATTTAACCAATAAAAACATTTCAATATATTTAATATGCCATCGTGAAATCTCAATAGTTATTATTATTTTTTGAATGTAAGTACTATGCATATATTACAAATTTTATCCAATTATAATATGACATTTCAATATATAAAATACTATATAATATAATATTATAATGAGTTTTTATTTACAGTATAATATTATAACGATTAATCATATGAATTGATGTCAGTTTAAATTGTACACTTAAATAGCTTACAATTATCTTATTTTATATATCTTTATGGTTAATATTTATTTAAAAGAAATTTGAACTATGGATAACTTGAACATATATCATGAAAATTATAATTTGATAGAAAATTAATAAAAAAAATTTAAATGTATTATAAACGAAAATATTTCTAATAGGTGTTAAAATATAATCTTCAATATGTTTAAGATATCTAACTATTAAATTACAAATATACGGACTCGAAACTCTCAGTATTTGGATCTAGATTCATATTTTTTGGATATGATATTTTACTATCACATATAAATGTGAAATCCGTGAAAATTATAAATTTTGAATGGGACCAAATAATTAGATTTGAGATAATAGGTACATCCTACTTCGAACTAATGTTACAATTATACAATATCTTATATGTTATTTGAGGAAACGGAGAGAGAAAATAAGTGTGTAGTTGCTTATGTGTATTTTAGATATTCTCATAAAATTAAAATAAAAATAGTTATTTTTTAAGCGTAATATGCATAAACGTGAAATATTTTTATGGTGATGTGTTTATTTTGTTCTACATCAGTTGTGAGAATTTAGAAGAGAATTATATTTTCTCTATAAAATAGACACGACATTTTCATTTAAAAAGCATATTTTGTCATATTTCGGATAATTTCAGTTGTAAAAATCGAGGGAATAGTTTTTCTTTTTTTGAGTTTACATCGGTTTCTGGTTTTGATTTTTGTGGTTTTGATTTTTGTGGATTAAAACGAATCAAAATCGAACCATTATGTGTTTCGATTCTCAGTCGATTTTTAATTAATTTTTGCAAATATATCAAAATGGTAAAATTTAAAAAGATTTAAATGGATCAAAATGATATTTCTCTATTTAATAAGATTTCATAAATAATTTAAAAAAAATAATTTTTGCTCTTTTATACTCACTATGCATAAAACATTAAATATCTTTAAAATGATGTGTTGTATTATCTCACATCGATTGTGAGAGTTTTGAAGAGCAACTTATAATGTAAAATTAGATCTCACATATTAACCTAGGAAGCATCTTTTGTCATATTTTAGATATGTTCTGTCTTAGAAAATCGAACGAAATATTATTTAATATTTTGGATTAAAAGGATGGTATAAATCGAGTTAAAACATAAGAATTTTGTGCTGTTTGGTTTTGATTTTCTTGGATAATTTAGGCTAAAACCAACCGTCCAGTGTTTCAACTCTTAGTCGGTTTTCATTTGAAATTTGAAAACTGACCCTCCAACCCCTCTCCACCATCCAAAACACCTAGATCCGAAAGATGCATATAACTGACCCGAATCAAAAGTACGAATGTTCAGCTCTAATTTGGTATTTAAAAAATGATGTATGAACTCTACTTTTATATTGCATATAATCATATTAAAGGCACTTGTATTATATTAATATATACTTTTTTAAAAAACCTATTATTAGATGTATATCATATATTGTTTATCATTCTATAAAAAAACAATACAGATATCTTTGACCAACAAAAAATACTATAGATATTTAATTTTTGAAAAAAACTTTATAATCCTGCGCTTGGCGCGGATCAAGATCTAGTTATTTAACTATCTACGTAAAAACTCACACTCTCTCCTACTTTCTCTTCCTATTTCTCTCTAACTTCTTTCTACAAATCTAAACAATCATTTTTTATTTATTTCACAAATTCACCCATTGTTTTATTATGAACAAACATATTAAACTATTTTATATAATTACCAATTTGCTTTGTGGTAAAAACATACATTGTTTTAACTTTTCCAAACAATTTGATCCAAAAAAACTTTCTCGAACAGTTTATTAGATGGCGATTCATAAAAGTTTTTTTCTTTTTTGAAAACTTTCTAGAATGAGTGTAGTCATCCATTAATTTGTTACCGATTTTTAATATATCTAAGATGTGACACTATCTTTGACTGATCAAATAAAAATGAAAATATTTTTTAAAAAAATCGAATTTGAAGTCGATGAATTAACAATTTTTTCCAAACTCTTTTACCGTTACCACCACTTCGTATTTGTGATAAATATTTATTTTATAATTTTAATTAGGTGTGGCCATGAGATAAATCAAGATTAGACGGTCGTTGATATGTCGATTCGAATTAATGAAGGAGAATTATTGGAAATTTTCAAACAAAGCACAATAATAATAGTAGACTCATCAAAACACGCAAGCATGCATACACCAATAATTTTTCTAATCGAAGAGATTAAGGTGTCCAAAAAGGGCAATATCGTGTTTATAAGGCACCTTTAAAGTTAACACGCAATCGATTGCATTGCATAAAACATTCATCGTTGTCGTCATCAGATACATAAGACACATATTCGAGTTACAAATAAAACTATTCTAGAAGTAGCAGTCTATCGAAAAATATATATATATATATATATATAGATGCACGTATCATATATGGCGTAGACATATGTTATGCTCTAATTTTAATATGGAGAATAAATATTCACACAGATAATGCCACGAAATACATATCTTACTGTAATTTACATACTGTTGGTCTCGCGCTGTGCGCGAATGTATTTTTATTATACATAAATTTAATTATATATTATTTTGTATACTATTTTTATATATTGTTATTATTTTAAAATTTTTTATATGACAAATATTTATATGTGATAAATTAAATTAATTAATTAAAATTATTATGTGTTTAACGAACATAATTTTATTTCTTTTATATTGTTTTAAGTTTTATTATAAAAATATTTTGTTTATGCGAATTAATAATATTTTGTGGATGTTTTTTTTAAAAAATGTTATTTGGAAAATATTTATAAGAATGAGATTAGCTCTTTATATTTTATTTTTCAACAACAAAATTTTTACTCTGAACCGAATCAGAAAAACATGTGAAAAAATTCTAGCGAGTTCCATACTCAAATATTTTCGAGTTTCAGGATTTACTCGAACCGAACCCAAAACTCGAAGTAGTATATGGTTACCCCGAACTTCTGCACACACACATATATATACATCCTTACCCTTACACCATTATTTCCATATAGTTGTCTTTGTTAATCCGAAAATCTCGAACCCAAATCTTGAAAGAACCGAAAAATCAGAAGAAAAAACCCGAAAACATTCAATTAAAACCCGAAATATCCAAAAAAATTGAGAAACCTGAAGAAAAACCGATTATGAAAATAGCCAAACTCGAAAAAATATCGAGTCTATCTGGGTTTTAATAGTTTTATAAAATCTTATCCGACCCAAAAAAACCCAAACCAAACTCTTCAAAACCCAGAATGGATCATATAGAGCCAGAGTTCTGGATCCAAACCCGACTTTAACCTAAACAGCATCACGAATGCCTAACCCTAACTTGCACATGTACATTTGTACTAAAATAATATAATTTTCATATATACTATAGTATAGATATATCATAACTAATTTATTATAAACCAATAATATATGATTAAATCTATAGTCGTGTACCGAACATTATTATATATTTATCAATATATGTATGCTAACACGTTAACTATTGATGTTATAGTATTTTGCATGAAATAACTTAGCATTTGCATTTTAGGATCTTTTAGATTGTTTCAAGCCGTTTTTCGAGTCTAGATTAGGAAAGTTCATATAGGAGTCTTACATGTTGCATTTGTACATTCTTCTCCTCTTTTCTACCCCATTTCAGGTCACCTTAAAGATCGATGGATGAACCGAGGACTCATAAGCAAGAAAGGAACACTCTAACACCTAGAAGAGAAGCTGGCGGGCAACAAGCTTCTGGCTGGCGACATGCAACAGCAGTCTGAACTGCCAACCCTCTACAAACCTAGGCTGGCGGTTGAAGCTCCTCTGGCTGGCGGTCTGCACCGCCTCCCCAGACCACCAACTATCTTCAGGACAAGCCTGGCGGACAAGAGGCCTCTGGCTGACGATCTGCACCACCTTCCCAGACCGCCAACAGCCTTTATTTTAAGCAAAATCTTGGGTTTGACCCGGTTTGTCCCGGGTTAATGATGTATTCGTATTTTATCAGTTTTTACTACGGCTTTCATTCGAGAATTACGGTTTTTAGTATGTATTCGGATCATTTTTGCGCGGTTTGTTGTTCTTTGGT
>OVAN01006951.1:0-20412 GCA_900406275.1 Anastatica hierochuntica | reverse complement strand
TTGTAGCTTTGTCATTCAGAGAGAAAGTGAACAACCTACATTTCAGAGCTTTAGCAGGTACTCCGTTGTACTGGATAGTATTGCAGATGGCTTCAAACCTACCCAGATGGTACATTGGGTTCTGTGATGGCAACCCATGATACTGATTATTGTGCACCAAGTTAATGAAACCAGTCTTGATCTCAAAGTATCTTCTCTCAATGGGAGGCAGAAGAATCCAAACACAATTCGCATAGAAGGCCTTCAGAGTGTCATATTGTGCCAGAGTCATCCTCTGTCGAGGTTGATTTGTGCTTTGTTTCCCCTCAGCTGAAACATTCTGCTAGCCAGCTTGCTGAGCACCAGCATTACCATCACCTCTAGCAGGTGGATCAACTCCTGGAAGAACTCGAGGAAAGAGAGGACTCTGATGAACTTAAATGTTGTGACCAATGTTGTCACCCATGACTTCGGCAAATTCAAATTCTTCAATAACCTCCAGCAGCTTCTCCTTTCTCTTCTGTCTCTCTAGACGTGTAGGATCTGGCTCAAACTCAGCAAGATTTTTGATCCCTTGGCTTCTAGTATGAGGTTTGTTCATGCACTTGAAAGCAAAAAAAAAAAACAGAGAAGAAAAAGAAGAGATTAAAAAAATAAAGAAAAATGCCTTAGGCACGCAATGATCCTAAGTTCTAAGACTCCCTATTGGTCCCCGGCAACGGCGCCAGAAAACTTGATAGCTCAGGTTTTCGCCCGAGAAAACACTGCAAGCGCACAGAAGTACGATGTAGTGGTTTGAGATCGAATCCACAGAGACCAAATGTAGCACGAAGAATGTAGAATCAAACAACGGGCTAAAGCTAAAAAGATGTCTTTTGAGATGATGCAAATATCGAAATTAAGAAAGCAAAGAAACACAAGCAGTACCAATGGGGTTCTAAATCAATCAAAGAAGTGTTGGACATCAAGTATTCTCAGGGAAACAATTCATTTTTGACTTAAATTATAGACTAGGGAACAATTTTTAAACCGTCTTGAACTCAAACACTAATGTAAAATTGATATACTTCCGTAGTATCAGCTCCCTATGCATTAGAAATCTCGAGACTAACTTTCGTTGACTCTTAATTTCTAATCATGCATTACTAACAGGTTTGATATGTTCACAATTCACTTAAACATCAATTTCCATTAGCTTAAGAAGAATTGTTCATCTGAGATTCTTTCAGGCATTTAAATAAATACTTTCCAGGTGTCAAATTATCTAAGTCCAGAAACTACGTGATCAATTTAATTTTATGCATTACGATCAATCCTAGATGAAGATCCATTAGATTAAATCCCTAATCATGCAATTCTACATCAACAATTCATGAATCCCTATGCGAGAACCCTAAACCCAACGAACAGACTACTCACTCATGATAATTGCAAAAAAACAAATCAAATTCAAGAGAGACATGATTGTATTTAACAAAAACAAGAGTAAAAGGGTTCCGAAAGCTTCTCAGATCGAAGTACAAAGATGCTTCTTCTCCCTAGGTTACAAAATCAATCTTTGCTCTCTAAAAGTCTGTAAAAGTGCATCTTGAAATGGAAAACACGAGCTCAGGTCTTTGTAACAAAATCCGTTTCGAAAGAAGTTCGGTCTAGTTCTTCGTAAAATTGGTCCGCAGATCGATCGATCCTTGTCCAACTGTCTGGGTATTTTCAGCTTTTCACGAACACTTTCTTCGATGCTTGAAATCCATCCAAAATGCATTCTTTCCGCACATTCAAGCTCGATTCCTGTAAAAACAACAAAGAACACAAATTCGCGCCAAAAGGATCCAAATACATACTAAAAACCATAAATCTCGTGTAAAAACCGTAGTAAAAACTACTAAAATACTGACACATCAAACGCCGAGAAAGAGAATCTCCTAGAGAAGTAAGTTTAGTTTTTAGGGTTCTTAACAAAATCTCAAATTTCTCCCTTTTTGTACGATGTTTCTCATGCGATTCTGGGTTTTTTTCCTCTGCAGGTATGAGAATTTGGGTAAGTTCTTTGATGTGTTGGAAAGTTTGATCAGATTATCGAAATTGAGGGGTTCAAAGCCGACATTTTGCTACGTTTCCTGAAAAATCAAGCATTTAACCTGAAGGTACTAAATTTTCCTGGGAAAATCTCAGTTTAGAATCATGTTCATACTCTTATAACGGATGAGATATGATCAGAATGATAAAAAAGATTGGTATTTGTCTTTTCAGTTTGCACTTTTATAAATTAGCTAAGACAAAAAGAACATGGTTTTGTTTAATATAGATTCAGAAATCAATCCTTTGGTTTTAAGAACATTCGAAGATGGAATCCTATGTTATGAGTCTGTTTCTGATGTTCTAAAAGAGTTGTGACCCCAAGTTTTCTTTATTGATTTGGGATCTTTTTTCAAGAGGTTTTGTTATAGTCACTTGGCTCAGTTAAAACATATATTGCCAGAAGCTATTGAGATTAAGAGAGTATTGGTATATGATGAAACAACTAGATGCATGAAACCTGATCTTCACGTTGCACTCAACGTTGATGCGGTCGCATACATTGAGAAAATCTCACTCCGGAAAGTGTTCAGGGAAAGACTTGCATATTTTGTTAAAGCTCACCCTTAGGTACTTTATGCCCTGTGATGAGAAAAATCCTTTAGTAGTTGCATTGTATGATTTTACACAAGTAGTAATGGAGCTTTTTGTTTGTTTGTAGATAAATTATTTAAAATCAGTTTGTTGTCTTGTTGAAATAATTTGAGGCACTAGTTTAAAAAAGACTTGGTTGCTCTTAGAATTGAGTTTCCGAACTTGCAACTTTCTGAACTTGCAACTTCTATTCTTTTCAGTTGCTATATGATGTTGCATGGCTGATCCAGAGTACTCGATCCAAACAAGCTTTAAGAAAAGGTTAGCTATTGTAATTACTTTGTTTCCTTTGTAATTACTTTGATCCAGAGTGATTACAAGTTTTCAGATAAATTATTTAAAATCTCAAGAAGAATATTTGCTGGAGTAAACATCCTTCTTACCAACCATCCACCTACACCTATACTCTTCAACCACAAAAATTTCATTAAAAGTTTAAAAGTTGTTAGTGATGAATGCTTGTTTTAATGTTAGCTTTAGGATTTTGTTAGATGGTAAATATGTTAGATACATGTTAACTCAAGATATAATCCATCTATTAAAGTTGTTTACTTCTCTTTCTTTTATTCTTATAAACACATTCCTTCTTCTCTTTGAGTCTCTTAAACGTAAACCCATTTCTTCTCTCTCTGTATGGATTCATATAGTCAATCTTCTACCTTTTTAAACCTCTTAAACAGTCAACAACCAAACTGTGAATACCCAACTCTGTATGTGAGTTGTTCACCTACTTTTGAACTTGAAGGATCTAGTTCATTTGCACACACAATTGATGACTGCAAGGAAAGAAGGAAATGGTCACCAACAGAAGACCTAATGCTCATCAGTGATTGATTGAGCACTACAACATATTTTTCAGCAGAAGGATCCAGTTGTCGGGAATGAGTAAAAAGCAGAAGCATTTTGGAAACGCATTACAACATATTTTTCAGCAAAGAGAGAGCCAAGTCACTTTAAGCAAAGGTGAGGGAAGATTAATGAGGCAATGTGTAATTTTGTAGGCTGCTATGATGCTGCAACAAAAGAGAAATCCAGTAGGCAGAATGAGGATGATGTTATGAAAGCGGCTCATGAATTCTTCTTCAATAATTACAAGGTGAAGTTCACACTTGAGCATGCATGGAGGGAGCATCGCCATGATCAGAAAAGGTGTGGATCTTCTTCTACTAAAGATAATGGAATGTCAAAGAGAAGAAAGTGTGAAGACCAATCTGCACAGCCATCAACATCTGTGCACAGTCATGAAGAGGATGAAGCACAAGATTTGGTGTTAAGGCAACAAAGACCAAAGCTAAAAGGTCTGTGGGAGAAGAAAGAAAGGCACTTTTGGAGTTTCAGACCATGTGGGAGATAAAGCAAAAGGACTTGGCTTTGAAGGAGAAGCTTAGCAAGCACAAACTGCTTGACAATTTACTTGCAAAAACAGAGCCATTTATAGTGAATTAGAAATGGCCATTTTTTGCATATTGTTGATTGACTCTCCAATGAAGTTCAATTCTTTCCACAATAGAAAGATGCTCTCAGAAGGCATGGTCTCTCTCCACTTGAAAAATGTACAGCAGCAATTCGTCTCTTGGCATATGATACTGTGGCCGATACGGTTGACGAATACCTTCGCATCGGTGCAACAACTACTCGTCAATGTTTGGAAAATTTTATCGAAGGAATAACATTTTTGTTCGATGATGAGTACCTAAGGAGACCCATACCGGAGGATCTAGAACGACTACTTTATATTGGAGACCAACCTGGATTTCCCGGGATGGTTGAAAGCATCAATTGTATGCATTGTGAGTGGAAAAATTGCCCCACCGCTTGAAAATGACAATGTTCACGTGGTTCTGGAAAACCCACAATCATTTTAAAGGCGGTAGCTTCATATGATCTTTGGATATGACACGCATTTTTTGGACCTACAGGTACTTTGAACGATATCAATGTTCTTGATTGCTCACCCATATTTGATGATATACTAAGAGGTTGAGCTCCGTAAGTGAATTTCTCCGTCAACGGAAGGGAGTATCGTTTGGCATACTATATCACAGATGGTATTTATCCAAAATGGACAAATTTTATCCAATCTATTCCAATTCCACAGGGTCCGGAAGCAACTTTATTTGCTCAACATCAAGAAGCTACCCGAAAAGATGTCGAGCGTGCTTTTGGAGTCTTGTAAGCTCGATTTGCCATTGTTAAAAATTCAGGTCTTTTTTTGGGATAAAGTTAAAATAGAAAAGATTATGAGATAATGTATCATACTCCATAATATGATAATAAAAGACGAACGAGATGGATATGCTCAATTCGATGTTTCAGAATTCCAACAGGGAGAAGGAAACGAAAGTTCGCATGTGGATCTCATGTATTCTACATATATGCCTACAAATATCGCTAATATGTGGATGTTCGAACTATAATTCATGATAAACAAGCGCATCAACAATTTAAAGCTAATTTGGTTGAGCATACATGATAAAAATTTGGATGTCATCAAGATAACAACTGAGCTTTGATGCGTATTTGAAATGTTTATCGTTTGTTATTTCGAAATCGATATTTAAAATATTTTTTTGTTGTGTATTTACATTGTTTAAAATGTTTTTGTTTCAAATATATATATATATATATATATATATGAGAAGTCGCTTATTGACGTGGCGAGCTCACAGAATTTGCGGGTGACGTGGCGTAATTCTGGAGCTCGTCGGTTTTGTATTTTTTAAGAAAAATGGGTATTTGCTTACGTGTCGTGTTCTAAGTGGATAACCATGATTTTTGGCTTTAAAAAATAGTCTCGCTTTT
This sequence comes from Anastatica hierochuntica, assembly GCA_900406275.1. Taxonomy (NCBI): domain Eukaryota; kingdom Viridiplantae; phylum Streptophyta; class Magnoliopsida; order Brassicales; family Brassicaceae; genus Anastatica; species Anastatica hierochuntica. The sequence goes on along the minus strand of OVAN01006951.1, from coordinate 14,961 downwards.
ATAAAAGACTATACTAACCCTACTGGAAATTATAGTATTTATCAAAATTGAAAAAATTGGCTAGCTCGTGTTTATCTTAACACGATCATGGTTTTTTTGTATGAAGGATAATCGACTCGTTTTTATCTTATAACAATCTTCCTTCATTCGTATTCTTTTTCCATCTTTCATAAATACTAAAACTTATTCTTATGTCGATTTTTGGTTAATCGATTTTTATCAACTGCAGGGTTTTCTTACGTGTTATTAGATTAAGTTTTTGGAGATTTTGTGCTTCTTTCTTCTATCAAACTATAACTGGAAAACATGCAAATAAACGATCATTTAGCTATAGTAATATCACTTGAAGGAAACATGCAGCAATTGATGAACTTTTAAGGTTTTTTATTGGTAGTCTCTAATTTGTTTCTTGTGTCTTTGTAGGTTGTTTCTTCGGTTTTTCTCCAGACCAATAGGAAAATTAAGATGATTATTTGTGTATACATATATTATGTGGTTTCAAATGTTTTGAGTCACACTCTTCTCTTCCTGATGATTTTTTATTTCTTCTTGAATGACATGCTAGGTCTTGGAGTGCGATTCTCTATCATATCAATATACAATTTGGATACGGTGATCACTTGTATTCCGAAGATGGACTTTACGAGAATGTAATCAACTCTGGTCGTGCTTATCACACCTTGTGTTTGGGTTTAGTTTCCTTTGTAATAAGAATGTATGAGAATAAGATTCTATCCAGAGTCGATGACATTCTCTCTCTCTCTTTTTTTTACTCTGATTTGTGCAGAAATCTATCAAGGCCTAGCTTAACAGGTTCTGTCCGGACAAGTATCTGAGGATCCGGTTACATTGAGGTAATGATCATCGTGTGTGAGGTAAATAGTTAAATCTTCAAACGATCTTTATTACTTTCGTTTTATGTTTTTTTCGCCAAAAACTCTAACAGTAGCATCGAAGGGGATCTAAGGTTATGTTCCTCTGCTTCATGCGCAAGCAGCTCAATCATGAACTGTAAAAAGAAAAGCATTACAATTACGGTAACAATAGTTTTATTATTATTACTTTCATTAAATTTATAATGTTGATAGATTCTATAAGCAGGCAAATATAACAGCCAAAAAACTTTGTTTCTTTTTTTAATTAACTTAGAGGAAGTAAGAATAGGATTAATGAGAGAATGAAGGCTTTACAAGAACTGATACATCATTGACTAAAGTAAGTTACAATTTTAGGATATGAGTAATCTGATATGGAGAAAGATTTGGTGTTGATTGGATTTCTTTTGCAGATTGCCAAAGCTTTGATTTTTGACAAAACCATAGATTTGCTTGAAGTCACTTCAGTTACAACTTTAAGTTATGTGGATGGAGAGTGGAATGGCGTTGTTGTGGTGGCTCAAAACTTTATCGTTCCACTCTTTTGTTCTCATGCTTTAAAATGAAGCAATTCTTATATTGGTTAGGCATGGAGAGCTTATGTGTAAGGAGAAAAATTTTTTAGCGGTTGAGTTGATGTGCCATTAATAAAGCAGGAAAGATATTTTCCTCAAATGTTAACTCTTTTCCTTTTCTTCTTCCTAAATTCAAAAGTGGAGAGTTTTCAAAGTTAAATCAATAAACAAGAATGACGTCATCTTGCAAAAAACATAAACAAATACAAGTGTTCTTTCATATTTTTATACTTTGTAACAAGAATTATACCATCAAAAAAATTATTAAGTTAAAACTACGTCGAATAACTACTACAATCTTAATAAAAATATCCTTGCCCGTGCATCCCCACGGAACATCTATGTTTAATATAATTAATTAATAAATCCTACTTACAATACAACAAAAATATTTTTTAAAAATGATGTTTTTAAAAACTCCGGGTTCTATCATTGTAAGAGCAAAATTTAAAATTTCTAATCCAAGTCTCTTAACATGGGTTCTATCATTGTAAGAGCAAAAATTAAAATTTCTAATCCAAGTCTCTTAACATTTATTAATTCATTAAATATTACTTAAGAACCCCTAATGAGATTCTACGGTTAATCATGCTCTAACAAAACTACACAAAGGTATGAGTAACGAAACTACGATCTCGAGACTATATAGATTCAGTAACTTTATAGATTATTTAGTCCCCATCATTTTGACATTCTGAATGACAAAAAAATCAACAATTGGTAGGAGTAGACAAACTTGAAATCAGGTTAAAGAAAGTCCTTGAGTTAACAATTGATTATTGATTTATGAATTCAAAATCTCAAGTTTTAATGGATTCCAATACCCAACAAAACGACAACATTTTGATTTTGTTATAGAACTCTAGATGTAAAGAAATTAAGTAAAACCAAAGAATAAACTGATGTCACTGCACAAAAATTTAATCATCCATCTTAGTACAACAACAAGCAAAGACAAAGGACGTAAAGATAGCAAGAACACAAAACGCGGATCTGGTTCAAACTTGATTGGTTTGCACCTTAACTGCCTTAAAAGCGGGGTGAAGCAACCCGAGCTCGTCTTTCATCTCCAGCGGATTGTTAGTCTCGTTACGAACTCTCTTGACTTTGCGACTGGCCAAAGACTTGTGAGTAAAACCATATATTTGCAGAATCTGGTTATCTCCAAAGTTAAAGGCTCTGTCCATTTGTTTTAGACACCTTTCCACCGGGTAATCCCCAAATTTCCCACAAGGTTTGCAACCGACAAAGTGAGTTACCAATGGCCACCTGTGATCGCCTAGGCCCGGGTGATAGTTTTCTATCATTTCCTCATATCGGTCCACGAGAATTCCCCAGTAACCATGGAGATAGTATCCACTTTCTAAGTATACCTGTAATAATGCCATGCCTAAAATGAGTTATTCAACAAACAACAACCAATACTGAGCAAATATCCACTTCGAGCTTACTTTTACAATTCTCGACTCGACACCGATTTTTGAAACTAAAAGATGGAACTCACAATACTCGCCTCAACACCGATTTAGAAACCAAAAGAGGCAGATTAAATTCTGATTTGCCGATCAAAAATCTAAACTTTATCACTTTATGTGATCAAGAGACGTCATAAAACACAAGATGCAACTCACATTGTGATTTCCGATCAAAAATCTGATCTTTATGTGACTAGGAGACATTATAAACCGACAAGATTCTACTCATACTGTGATCTTTGAGCAAGAAAAACGATCTTCAGATGATAAAAAGACATTATAGAATTGTAAGAATTGGTAAGGAATAGTGAATCTCAATCTAAAGTTGCTCAATTAGACAATTTTCCGACTAAAACCATTGCTCCAATTGAATTAACTTGTCAGTGAAATTTCAGTGATTACCTTATTTCCCCAAGTTTCTCGCTGAGTAGCCAAGAGATAAACCATGGCAGATTGATCATCAGCTTCGAACACCGGCCGATCCTTGAGCTCACGGGTCAAAACCTTACCAGCTTCCTCACGGATCTTTCCTTTAGGACCCATAGGAGCCCAAGTATCAAGCAAATCAAGCGCCCATTGATTGTTCCTAAGCAAGAAACTCCCAGTGTTCAATCCAATCCAATTCTTCTGGTCATACACCATCTCATTCCATCCGTGCATCACCAGGTTGTAATCTCTATACCTCTCCCATGGAAGCTCAAAGGCCATGTCCGTAAACATCGCATCACTATCCATCCACCAAAGAAACTCAATCTCAGGGTGAGAGAGCAATAGCTTCCTTATCAATGGCAGCTTCGCCCAAAAACCAGCCATTTCAGCATCAAGAAGAGCCATGTTATAAAAGATCTCGATCCCGTGTAATCTACAGTAATCGATCTTGTTCTTGATCGATTTCAAAAGGTAGTGATCTCCGACAGGATTCTCACACGGTTTTGGCGCCGAACCAGTCACCAAGAGGACACGTGGCTTGTTTGGTCCGATGAAATTGGGGAAACTAGGGTTCTTAGCTAGCCAATCAGATCTCTGTTCATCCCAATCGGATATCTTTGGTCCGAGACTGTAAGGTTTGTTCGGGTCGGGTTTCTCTTCTTCTCCTTCATCAACGAATATCTTGTTAATGTCAAACGTCTCGTAGTTATTGCTCCCGCCTCCTCCACCTCCGTCTCCGGCGGAAGAAGAATCTCCTCCGGTCTGGATTTCTTCGAGAACACGTTGAGGATGTTTACGCGTGTGGAAATGTTGGCGGATCTCTTCAAAATCTTGCTCCGGAGTTCCGAATTTACCGGCGCCGATTGTTCCACGGAGGACGACAACGGTAAGGACGAGACAAAGAACTGTTACCTTTAAGTGACGTAAAGCTCGTTGGAGTTTCCGGCACCGGTAAGCTCCTAAACACCTCTCAATCATCTTCTCCGATCTCGGAGATTCTCTCTGAATATAGTCTTTTTAAGACAAGATCTGGTTTTGATTATTTCTTTCAGACCAAACTAATAAGTTATTACAAGAGATTTTGCAATTAGACAGGACAGTTAAGATTGTCTAAATTCACTAAGTTGTCGGTGGGGGTGGTGGTGCTGTGTTAGTAGTGTTGTTGACACGTGGTGACATATCAGGATATGTGACTTGTGATCTATGATCCTGACCGCTGATGTAGATGGCTCTACAAATTTAAGAGTGTTGAAAAGTCAACTCATCTGTTTTTCTTTTTGTTGGACACGGTCGAGAATGCCGGCGNGGGAAAAAAAAAAAAAAAAAAGGACACGGTCGAGAATGCACAATTTTGTAAAAATAGAAAATAAGTTGAAACGAAAAGGGAACATAAATAGGAGAAGTTCTCAAATAATTTTAGTTTTTAATATGCAAACAAAAGTTTTGAAATTTACCTGTTTTGAAATATTTTGCCAAATTCTTTTTCAGTCTTTTTAAAATCATTTATTTGTCAAATTCTCTTTCTATATATAAACACAACTAAAAACGACAGGAGAAATAAGAAGAACCTGTACATTCTTTTTATTACATTGCTACTGTAAAAAGAACAAAAAATCTCGCTTATTTTTGTCTTAATTTAGAACAAAAACTTAGTTATCACGGTCGTTAAAAAAACTCATATAATACTTTCATCTTCATTTATTTTTTTTAACATATCATCATATGGTTCAGAAATTCTCTTATATGTAAATCAAAACTTGATCTAAATTTCCACTACAATTTATCAAACGACTAACTAAAAAGCACATCGTTTCATAAAATATTTTGAATCATAATTTATTCAAAACTAAATTGTATAAGTTTCAATAAAAATGATAATAACAATATACTTAATAAAAAAAATATAATTTGTAGAAAATATTTTTTTCAAAACTAAATTCTACAACAATACAATAAAATTAGAAATTTCAATAGAAATGATAATAACAGTAATACTTCAACACTGTAAGATATGAGGATTTACCTAGTCTAACATTAGCTTTGACACAGCCTTAAGCTTGACATAGCTTTCTCAAGGTAATGGAGATTCTTCGTTTCTGATCAATTTCTTTTCCATCCCAGACCTGAAAACCATTCTGCTTTCGATTAATCTCATGTGTCCATCGATACCGGGCTTCTCCAGACATGAGAATGAGAGATCCCGGGCTCAATAAAACATCCACATCTTCATATTCTCCCTTTTCTGCATGACTGAACCGCATCACGCAAGGTGACTCAAGAGAGATAATGGCGATTCCATCTTCAAAACGCAGCAGATCAACATGTGCACAAATTCCCTGATAAGAGATTGTAGCCTTAAACATGAAATCTTGTTATAATGTTTGAGTAATCCATGGCTGATTTATCTGCTAGCTTTCAACAACTCTCTTAAACTTATCTAACAGTAATGCTCAAAGAAACCCTGACAAATTCTTACTCTGATGGCTCTCTAACTTTTACACTATCATTCAGATACTTTGCATTTTGTCAGCAGTCTTAATCTAGTTTCCATCTATGACTGATTATCTGCTTTCACTCACTGACTGTGCAACGCTCTTAAACTATTTAACTGGATGCTCCAAGAAACTGTAACGTGTTACATTATTGGTTTCTTCTAACTTTGTTATTCTCATCTGTTAAAAGATCATCCAGTCTTTTGCATTTTTCCATGAAATCGTGATCGAATGTCTGAATAGTCAAGTATTGATTACAGCCTTTTGCTCATTTTGCAACTCTTAAACTCTCTATTTCAAATGCTCCAAGAAACCATAACGAGCAGATCTAAGACTGAGTATCGACTTTCACCTATTGTGAAACTCCTAAACTATCAAAGAAAACGCAACAAGTTGTTATCTATTGGTTCCTCTGGCAACGAAATGAAAAGTGTTTACGCGTATCGTACCTCACCTGGTTGGTATAAATTGACAATGAGCTGATCGAAAAGAGGTTCTCTCCACAGTAAATCAGTAGGCAACAGAGGAAGATCAACGGATTCCACAGTCTCGCGTATGAGATCAGATAGTTGTGTTGCCCAAGAAGGGAGATCACCAAATCTCATGGCCTTTGGAAAACAGAAAACAACAAAAGAAAACAGAAGCTTTAGTATAATTAGATATCATCTCACACTTTTTAACTCCAAGAAGAGCATCATACTCCAAAAACCAAAACTAGTGATGGCTCCAAATGTTCAAATCGCTAAAGAGAAGAAACAAATTCAGTCATTCATACACAGGTGATTAGGGTTTAGAGAACCTGATTGATAGATTCTTCAACGAACCAACCTTCTGCAGAAATGAAGAACATTTAGCAAATCGATTGATGAGCTACAAAATTGGAAGCAAAGAAGAGAGAGAAGGGTACCGTTAAGAATGGCGGTGAGTAAAGCAGAGTGGTGAAGAGAAGAGAGAAAGTTTCTACAGAGCCATAAACCATTGATATTCTTCATTCGCTCCCACGCCGTCGAATTTCCGATCGCATGGGTTTCTTTTGCAAGCCGATCTGAGAGATGTTCATCATCTGACGAATCGCCGAACGCTGCCTTCAAGTACTCTGCTTCATCGTCCATTCTTTGTTTGACGACTTAATTATACAAAAGAAAAACCAAACCACTCCAGTAAAGTACAATTATTTTCAATCGATAAAGAGTAGAAGAGATGTTATCGTATTAGAAGAAGAAGAAGACCGAGAGAGTTTGTTGTAGGCGTGGCCAGTTTTACCTCATTTTCGGGCACCCCATCCGAACCAACTAGAAAAATCTGGACCGAACTGATCCCAGTTTCACCAAGTTCCCAAACAGGTCCTAAAATCATATTATATATTATATATTCAAAAAACATGAACCAAACTGATATCGGAAATTGTGACCAAAAAAAAAAAAACTGATATCGGAAATATAATTATATATTAGATTATATTAGTTATATTTATATTTTAAATAATTGAAATATCAAATTTATTGTAACATTTCTATTCCAAGAGAATCGGAATGTCCCAACTGGTATCGCTAAAATCGGAGCAAACTTCACCAACCGGTCAATAATTTTTCGCTTCTAACTGCAACATGTTGGGGCCAAATCCCGCAGGCCCATTAGGAAGGAAAGGTTAATGATGAGCCGACCAAGTGACGTCGTTTGGATAGTCAAAAGAGGTAGTACGAGTCAAGTTAAAAAGACGAGGTTTCGCTTGGTCAAAATGGAGGGGAGGTTGCGAGATCTACGGGGAGAGAATCCTGTCAAAATCGTTTCTATAAGTCCGGAGGGTGAGATTATAAAAGAGGGGAGATGAAGCAGAAGAAGGCCTGGCCGATCTTAGGTTTCTTAGCGATTACAATATATCAATAGCTTTCATTCTTTGTTGTACAACTCTTTTTCTTCTTTTATGAGCCTCCGATTATCATCAATAAAGAAAGTATTCATCCAAACGAGATTCATCCAACTTCGCCTTCCTCATTTTACATACCCGAAATCTAGTTTACATTAAGCGTGAGATCTAACCCTCACATTTTGGCGCCGTCTGTGGGGACAAAGCAATCAAATCCCTCACTCCGCTAGCTAAGAGATGGATCCAATCAGCGGTGGCTTGAATCGACCCGAATCCTCGCCGCTCATACCGAGCCTTAGCTCACCAATTGATGGAGGTTCTGTACTCCCAGAACCTCGCCGTTCCGATCTCTCTAACGAATTTCCATCAACAACAGGGGATCAACCTGAACCTGCTAGTTCAGGTTGACCTCACGAAGGCTATCTGATGATCCAGCTCCGAGGCCTCTGACCCACGGAGGATCCGATCAATAGATCCTACCAGAATCTCAGCTCCCGGCTCCGGCTATAGCCAGGTGTCAGATCAGCTATCTGAAATCCGACAGATGATGCTGCAAATAGTAAACCAAACCCAAGAGAACGAATGATTGGTTCACCAATTATCATCTCGACAGGAACATATCAAACAAGAGGCGAGGTCTTTGGCCCACTCGTCTCAACCCCGCAGCGACGAGGTTCAGGGGTGACTTTCTGAGACCTCATCAGAGACCCGACCTTCCCTCGGGGACGCCTAGAGTTTTCTCCTATTCACACGTTGCCTGAAAGGCAGGAGCCTTTTCCTTTGACACCTGACACAGGAGTCACTCCTGCATCTAACCCGTCAGCCACCATGGCAGTGGGAAGTAACATAGCGAGCATAAGCTCGGAACCTATCCAAATTTCACAGCAGGTATCCCGACCGAGGCACCACCTGCCTCCTCCACCACCGATACTTAGATCGAGCGAGCACGTTCCAGTCTCAGTTAACGGACGAGCCTCCGCACATGTCACCCTCGGACAAAATCAACCCGTCCCCTCGGAGGCTCGACAGAGGACAGGAGCTATGGACACAACTTTTTCAGGTCTCTTAACTGAATACACGCGACAAAGTAGCCCTAGAGCCCGAGAAAGACCTGGCTCACCAGGTACCTGGGACCATAACCTAGACTGGTTCTAACAACAAGCTCGTAGGCAGGTACCTATCGATGATTCGGGAACCCTTCGTTTAGATGGCCCCGATGCTATCTGAAGGTACATGGAAAGAATGCATGCGGCTCTCCAGAAGCTGAATGCCCAGGTTCATAAGGCCACAAGCTCGACCCCTGAAATCGAAAGTATAATTGAGGAAACCCGAGGGACCCCATTTACCGATCAAATCGCAAACTCTTATATAAGAGTCATAAGAAAAATTCGAATTCCCAAATACGATGGGACCTCGGACCCGAAGGCTCACTTAAGAGCCTTCAAACTAGCCATCGTTAAGACTCATTTCACTCGCGAAGAATGTGAGGCAGGTTACTGCCGAACCTTCGCCGAAAATCTAACTGGAATAACCCTCGAATGGTTCAAAGGGCTCGAGCCAAACTCAATAGATAGCTTTGACCAGCTAACTTGTGCTTTTGTAAAGCAATATTCAACCCATATTCGAAAACAGGCTTCTGAAGCAGACCTGTAGAAAATCCGACAAGGGGTCGGGGACACGCTCCGAGTTTACATAGAAAAATTCAGGGCGGTCATGACTAAATTCTCGAACCCCAACGATCAAGTAGCTATAGAAGCACTCCAGAGAGGGCTCTGGTATCGTTCAGAGTTCTGGTCAAAACTCACTATCAACCCCCTCCTACGATTGATGATGCTCTTCACAGAGCATCCCGATTTATCACTCTCGAGGAGGAGACCGCTGCAATGGATAAAATCTACAAGAAACCTCAGGCTTACTCGAAAGCTGACCCTCTAGAAGCAAAGGGTCAAGCTAAGAAGGGTAACTTCCGCAATAACCAACCCCAAGGTGAGCATTCATTTGCATTTGACGAGTCGCAACAAGACAAACTCGTTGCAACAACATGCAAAGCTCCCTAGACTAAATCATTTGATGAGAACAAATTATGTTCTTATCACGAAAGGAAGGGTCATTCCACATAGGAATGCTGGGACCTTCAGCGTTAGCTAGCGGCAAAATTCACTGCTGGAGAAATAATAAATGTAGACCTGAGGAAACCTCCACCTTTCCAAAAGAGAGCCCTAAGGAAGGCTTCTCCAAAGCGGAGCAGGTCTCCTCAGAAAGAAACCGATTCACCACCCCCCGCTCCCAAGAAAAAGATTGATATGATCCTTGAGAAATTTTTTGAAGAAAAGAGCCTCTGTATCGAGGCTCCGAAGCCTCTACTTGAAGGAACGATAGCTGCCTTATTCGAGAAGGCATCAAATCGACAGCTTTCTGACTCAAGGGTAAACTACATTCTCGGAGGATCAGATATTTGTCGAGAATATGTAAATGCGATTAAGGGTCATCTACGAAAGGCCGAGTCCAGTGTCCGGCCAAAGCCATCCGAGCAGGAGCCTAACACTAAGATCTCCTTCTAGGAAAGCGAGACCTTAGAACTCGACCAACCTCATGACGACGCCCTATTCATAACCCTTAATGTAGCCGGATATGAGGTATCCAAGCTGATGGTTGACACTGGAAGCTCCGTCGACCTTATCTTCTATAACGCCTTAAAGGCATGGAGATAGATGATTATGAAATCTCCGGTCAGAAGGCTAACCTTGTAGGTTTCTCTGGAGAAACGACCACTTCTCTGGGAACCATCAAACTTCTAGTGATAACTGGAGGGGTCATGAAGATGGTCAATTTTGTGGTAATCGATAAACCAACCCCGTTTCATGCAATATTAGGGAGACTCTGAATTCATAAAATGAGGGCGGTTGCCTCGACGTATCATCAATGTGTAAAATTCCCGACCCCCACCGGGGTAGCTACAATCCAAGATAGCCAGAAAATATCTAGAGTTTGCTACCTGGGAGGCTTCTAGATTATCACAGAATCTGCCCAATAGCAATTACATATTCGAGAGCAGCAAGTGATGCAGCAAAACATCTGAGGTCCCCCACGAAACCTCACCGAAAAAGTTTGCATCGACGAAGCTCACCCCGAAAAATATGGGCGCATTGGGTCAGAGTTACCCTCCCAAATCAAAGATAGGCTCGTTCGCTTCCTTAAGGATAACATTGAAACCTTCACATGGTGCACCAGTGACATGAAGGGTATCGATCCACGGGTGACTACATACAAGCTTAATGTAGACCCAATGTTTAAACCTCTAAAACAGAAGCGACGTACGCTCAGCCATGAAAAGGCCCAAGCCGTTAACAATGAAGTTGACCGATTAATGAAAGCAGACGCAATCCGAGAGGTCCATTACCCCGATTGGCTAGTTAACCCGGTAGTTGTCAAAAAGAAAAACGGGAAATGGAGAACGTGTGTTGATTTCACCGACTTAAACAAAGCGTGTCCTAAGGATAGCTTCCCAGTCCCTCAAATAGATCGTTTAGTCGAAGCAACCGCAAGACATCAACTGTTATTCTTCATGGATGCTTTCTCAGGGTATAATCAAATAATGATGGACCCTAAGGATCAAGAAAAAACTGCCTTTATAATAGAGCGGGGAACCTACTGTTATAAAGTCATGTCCTTCGGGATGAAAAACGCTGGAACCACCTACCAAAGGCTCGTAAATAAATGTTCTCCCAACAACTTCGAAAAACAATGGAGGTCTACATTGATGACATGTTGGTCAAATCCTCCAACTGAGATGATCATGTCAGCCACCTAAAAGAATGTTTTGATATCCTCAATAAATATGACATGAAACTCAACCCCGCTAAATGCACCTTCGGGGTATCGTCCGGAGAATTCCTAGGGTACCTCGTAACCGAAAGGGGAATCGAAGCCAAACCCAATCAGATAGCTACCTTCCTGGAAATGTCGTCATTGAGAACAATCAGGGAGGTGCAAAGGTTAACCAGACGAATCACAACCATAAACCGATTCATTTCCCGGTCAACTGACAAATGTCTTCCATTCTACAAACTCCTGCAAAACAACAAAAAGTTTCGATGGGATGACGAATGCAAGGAAGCCTTCAAACAACTTAAGGCCTATCTTTCCGAACCTCCGATACTCTCCAAGCCTGTTGAAGGGGAACATTTGTACCTTTATATCGCTGTTTCCCCGGCTGCTGTCAGCAGAGTGCTAGTAAAGGAAGAACAGAACGAACAGAAACTTGTTTACTACACCAGTAAAAGTCTGATAGACGCTAAAACACGATATTCAGCTATGGAAAATCTAGCCCTGGCAGTAGTTACGACAACTAGAAAACTCTAACCATACTTCCAGTCACACACGATCGTCATGATGACGTATCAGCCTTTACGCTCAATACTGCACAGCTCCAGCCAATCCGGACGCCTGCTAAATGGGCCATCGAGCTCAGCGAATATGATATAGAATATCGACCGCGAACTGCAGCTAAAGCTCAGGTTCTAGATGAATTTGTCATCGAGCTAGCCACCAAACATGTTGACATCGACACGATAGCTTCGAAGTGGAACCTTCATGTCGATGGAGCCTCCTCAAAGTAGGGCTCTAGGATTGGCTTAAGGCTAACCTCCTCAACGGGTGAAATAATCGAGCAGTCTTATAGATTAGGCTTCAACGCTTCAAACAACGAAGCTGAATACGAAGCATTAATCACATGCCTAAAATTGGCAATATGACTCGAGATCTGAGAACTAAATGCATATAGCGACTCTCAGCTAGTAGCTAGCCAATTTTATAGAGACTACAAAACGAGGGACGAAAGAATGGGGGCATACCTCGAGGTTGTCCCAAAACCTCACAAAACAGTTCGATAAATTCAAACTAACGAGGATCCCGTGTGGAGAAAACTCATCTGCTGACGCTCTAGCAGCGTTGGCCTCCACCCCGAACCCTCTTGTTAAAAGAATCATACCTGTAGAAGGTATAGATAGGCCGAGCATCGACATAGCTATAAAGGATGCGATTAAAGGCGATTCGGAAGAACGAAAAACGGAAATTCAATCTCAGGAAATAAATACCGCAACTATCCGGAACGAGTCCCTCACCCAGGTTCTCACTACCTTTTGGTTTCCAAAAACTAAAGTCCACAATATCAAAAGGCGATCCTCCGGAAGCACGAATCAGGTTCCGAGACCAAGTATTTACGCCACAGTTAACTCCGAAAATGAAATCCCTCCAGAGGCCAATTCCCGTGATGCCTCTGGGGGCACGATCCAAACCCCAGACTCCAATATCGATATAGAAGGTATTTCTGAGAATAGAGACTCTGGAGAGTCTGATTCCCAGAATACCTTCGGGGGCACCCAGACTCAATAAGAGTTAGGTAATGACCCGAAACCCGAAAATGAACCAACACAAAATCCTACCTTATCCATCCATGACAAAGTACTTGGGAGAGAGGATTGGAGAATCCCTATTATGCAATACATTCGGGAGGGTATAGCCCCCCCCTCAAATGGGAGGCTCGAAAACTCAAAGCATTAAGCGCAAGGTATTGCATAATCGAATCCTACCTCTATAAACGGAGCATCTCGGGACTCTACCTAAGGTGTGTCCACGACATCGATGCTCTTAAGCTCATGGCAGAAGTGCATGAAGGGTCATGCAGAAATCATTCTGGTGGACGAGCATTAGCTATCCGAATCAAAAGACAAGGCTACTTCTGGCCAACTATAATCGTAGACTGCGAAACATACTCCTCCCAATGCGATAAGTGCCAGAGACATGCCTCGATAATTCACCAGCCAACCGAGAAACTATCTTCAATATCGGCACCCTACCCTTTTATGAGATGGTCCATGGATATCGACGGACCACTCGTACCTTCAGGTGGACAGCGAAAGCTACGTTTTTTTGCTAGTTCTAACCGACTACTTCAGGAAGTGGATAGAAGCAGAATCTCTTCAACAAGTTACTAAGGTTGAAGTAGATACTTTTGTGTGGCGAGATATTGTATGTCATCACGAAGTCCCTTACGAAATTTTCACCGATAACGGATCTTAATTTATATTCGAAGATTTCAGAGCGTTCTGCAACACTTGGAACATACGCCTTACTACCTCTACTCCGAGGTACCCTCAAGGGGACGGCCAAGTGGAGGATGCTAATAAGTCAATATTAGCTAACCTAAAAAATCGCTTAGGCACGAAAAAGAAATCTTGGGCCGAGAAACTCCCCGAGGTTCTCTAGGCATGTCGAACCACACCGCGAAGGGCAACCGAAGAGACCCCTTTCTCTCTAGCCTATGGGATGGAGGCTGTCTTTCCCGCCAAAATATCGGTTGAAAGCCTCCGATGAAGTTTATGTACTTCGAACCCGGAGGCTAACAACTATTTACTCACAAACAACCTCAACTTAATCGACGAACGGCGAGACCGACCTTTCACCTGCATCCAAAACTATCAACAGGCGATGGCACGACACTATAACTCCAAGGTCAGATCGCGAAGGTTCATGATCGGGGACCTCGTACTTCGAAAAGTATTCGATAACACCAAAGAGCGAGGTGCTGGAAAGTTGGGGACCAACTGGGTACGTTTCGACGTCTACAAGCTCATTGATGTGTGAGTATTTTAGTGGTTTTACTAAGGTTTTTTACACGAGATTTATGGTTTTTTAGTATGTATTCGGATTATTTTGGCGCGGATTTGTGTTCTTTGTTATTTTTACAGGATTCGAGCTTGAATGTACNACAAGGATCGACCGATCCTTGTCCCCGGATCGACAGATCCCTGTCCCGAATTGCGGACTGATTTTACGAAGAACAATACCGAACTTATTTCGAACCGGATTACAACTAAAAGACCTAAGCTCGTGTTTTCCTTTTCATTATGCACTTTTAGAGACTTTTAGAGAGCTTTGAGAAATTTGTAACCTAGGGAGAAGAAGCATCTTTGTTCTTCGGTTCGAGAAGTTTTCGGAAGCCCTTTTTACTCTTGTTTATTCTTAATACAATCATGTNCTTAATACAATCATGTCTCTCATGAATTTGATATGTGTTTTTGCAATATCCATGAGTGAGTAGTCTGTTCATTGGGTTTAGGGTTCTAACATAGGGATTCATGAATTTTTGATATAGAATCGCATGATTAAGGATTTAATCTAATGGGTCTTCATCTTTGATTGATCATAATGCATGAAACTGAACTGATCACTTAGTTTCTGTTCTTA
>OVAN01006950.1:0-20413 GCA_900406275.1 Anastatica hierochuntica | reverse complement strand
TATATATATATATAAATATAAATACAGGGTCGACCCTCCATTAGAACCTCTATTAGAACGATTAAACGAGTGAAGCATTTGTTTCCAGCCACAAATTATAAGTAAAAATATAGTCTACATTTACAAAAACTTATGTAGATTATACGGTCAACTAAATGCGTCTTTAGGTTAGGATTTGCTCAATTTGAGCACTTTCTGGTGAATTTTTTGCATCTTTAATCAACATTTACCCACTTTTTATTTAATAAGTCTCCTATTGATTCTTTTTTTTTTAATTTGGTGCCAACACATGTTAATAAACCCTTTTATTTGATCTCTAATACATACTAAAGATCTGAGTATTCTTTTCATTTTTGTATTTCTTTTTTAAGTTTTTCTTTTTCTTTTTTCTTGACTGAGATTTCAGATTTATAATTTTTATAGAAAATGTACTGAGTTTTTATTTTTTACAAATAAGATTTTGTTATCCACATTGCTTAAGGATATTTTTGATTTCAAAATCTTTTAATATAATTCCTCTGTATTTGAAACATATTACCGAAATCCACAAATTTTAAAATGTTTTAATCCTCTTATATTCTTGATCCGACCCTATATATATATATATATTATCTGTATACATATTTTATATATGTATAATATACAAGGTCATTTTTTTGGCGTGACGTGCTCACATAATTTATTGGTGATCTGTTGTAATTCTGGAGCTCGTCTTTTTGTTAGAAAAAAATAGAAAATAAATTATTGACTTATATATCGCCTAGTGAGGCCTTCAGTGAATCAATACTATTAAAACAGAAGAACAATAACCTTTGTTTACGTGTGATGTGCATCCTTTTAAAGTCATGTCTTAAAAAATGATTGATTGATGGTATTCTTTTTATGATAACAAATTAATATTCCCGTAAATCTTATATAGATAACAAATTTAATTCATATTCTATTTTAAATGATAACAGATTTTAAAAAAGATAACGAATTCGTTTAAATAGTATTGTCTAACAATATATATCATATATCATGTTTTTGAAGTTCCAAAATTAACTCCCTAACATTTTTGTATGGTAACGATTGATTTAATAGAATATAGTTACTTTTTATGACAAAATATATTAGTTGATTTATCGTACTTTTTATGATAATTGAATTAATATTTCATACTCTAGATATATTGATTACGAGTTTAAACTCAAAGAACATGATATTGTATTAAAATTATACAGTAATTTAGATATATGGATTATTGTAAAGATTCATACCATACGTGCGCTTCTCATTTATTGTATTGCGAATTTTTTAAAGCACGATTCAAAAAATTATTATTTTTATATTAATAAAATAGTAAGAAGTTCAAAAACAATAATATAAATAAATTGACTTCATAATTGTATCATTGGTTCACGTATGATATAAATATATGGTACAAGAAACTCAAAAAAAAAATCGACGATCCATGTCGTTAATACGTTTCAATAATAAAACTAAATTTTCTTTATTATAGTTTATTGATAATTAAAACTAATATCATCTTTAACTTTCTTTTGTACTACATTATACAAAAAAATTAATCCCACGCTTTCAAAGCGCGGGTGAAAATCTAGTTTTGTTTTGAAAAAACACTCTCATGTGTTACTAACAAAACTGACCTTGCTGAAAATTCTGATACTTGGTAATTTTTTTTTTAAAAAGCGTACTATGGAGAAAGTAATAGTTTAAATTTTTTTTATTCATTGTTAATGTTTCAATCGAGTATTTCTTTAAATATTTGGAAAAAAGAAAAAAAAATCTAACTAATAAAACCCTAATTATAACCCTAATTATGTTACTATAAATATTATTAATTCAAGGAAGCATTGTTATTATTAACAAAACCCTAATTAACGAAGTCTTCGAGAGAAGTCCCAACAAAATAAACACATGACAATACCAGCTACTCCCATATGTCCCATGCTTAGTGCTTATGCTTAAGAATAGTGTTGTTGACCGTCATCTTCTTCGATGGGCTTATCGCTATTGTAGAGCTCACTATAAATATAGTCGATGAGGTTGTTAGTATCTTCGTTGTTCATGCTATAAGATCATGCTTTCTCTTCCTTCATCGTTAATAAAAATTTTATGTTTGAAACTTTTAACTAATTATTATTCTTATTTGTATTTTTAAAAGTTATACGATAAATAATTGCAAACTTAGTTTTAAGAGATTTTTATAAATAAAGATTCTTTTTATTTCTTCTTCAAATTTAGCACTCTGTTTTTTAGAACATTTATTTTCTCTTCTCCAGACTTTCTTCTATATCGGTAGATCATCTTTGATTCGTCGTTGTTAATTGTTTCATAAAATTTTGTTGTTTTATGTTTTTCTATGCTTATATTTTTTTTCTTTTGTTAATATGTTGTTTCTAAGGTAGTTTATTTCATATTTTCTTTTATATGCTGTTGTGTTTTGTGGTTTTTCATTGTGTTGGTAGGTTGAATTTGACGATCTTTTAAAAAGAAGAGAAAGAAGAAGAAAATATTATGATTGAATCATCTATTTTTGGTTAGAGATCAAATATATGAGTTAGGTTCGTCACGTTTGTAATTATTTTAGAGACTAAGTTTGTAGAACTATGGTTTGTCGAATTCATATGGTTTGTATGGTTCATTGGATTCTTAAAATAGCTCTATGATTTTGAATCTTGATGACATGATAATTATATATTTCCATTTTCACCATTTGCGATAAAAAAATGTATTAGGGTTCAAAGTCGTTATGACACACTGTATTGGAATTTGTTAAGCACATTATTTTCTTATGTTGTATTTAAAATCACAGGTTAGTTTTGTCAGTTTTTTACATTGTGACTCTGTATAGACACTATTTTAGATATAAAAGTAACATTTATGGTAATATATATTTCAAGCTTTATTTGATTAAAAATCATCAATGCCAATTAAAAACATTTGCGAAAGAGTTCCCACACATAATTAGAATTACTTAAATCAATACTTGATGTTTGTGGAGATGTTGAGCTTGTCATTAATGATGATCAATTGTATTAAAACTTACCTAACTATTCAACTTCCGTAGTAGCTTCAAATACTATTCCTATTGAAGATACTTTTAAATTTTTTCTATAGTCTGATATGCACGATCTGTGGTCTCATTTAATGTCTTTGATATATGGTTTATTTACTAAAATGTTTCTTTCTGCGATTCAAATTCATCCAAATCGTTGTGGTATTACATAGGACAACGCCGTCGAGTTATTAACATTCAACTTAAATCTAAAGTTAAAATATTACCATGAGATTTTGCTATTATAGTGGAAAAAAGAATCATAAAAGTTCCACTAGCTGAAGTACGATGAGTCTTTGTTGATCCATGCACTATTTTACTTCTCTTTAGGATATCGAGCATAAGGCATTCCTTTCTAATTTGGCTTTGAGTTTCCACTTTCAAACCTCGCTTCCGGAGTTGGTCTTTGTTGTTTGCTTGAGAACAAGCAAAGAGCAAGTCAGAGGGAGTTGATGTGTACATACTTTAATGCATTATTGAGCTTCTTTTATCCATGTCTTGATTGCATTTAGGTTGTATATAATGCATTTTAGTGTCAAAATCCATATAGTTTAGGAGCTGAGTCTAGTTTAGGATTTTCTTGATTTCTTTGCATTTATTGGTGAACCTTTGGAGTGGCTCTATGGGGGTCTAAATGGGTGAATTCAAGATGGATTTAAGGCTAAGAATCAAAGGAAAGAAGTGTTAAATACATATGGGAAGTGTGGAAGAAAATGAGTCATCAAGGGAGCAAAGAAGAAGCCAAAAATTGCCCAATGCAGCTCACTATCAGTCATGGGACCGATAATGGCATGCACGGGACCAATAACCACATGCCTCAGACAGATTCATGTCCCATGCATGCCACTATCGGTCATGGGACCAATGGCCACATGCACGAGACTGATAGTGGCATGCGTGGTGACAATTTTCATTTTAGGGCAACCCTTTTACACTCCCATTTGTATAAATACCCCTCTTAGCTTCCAAAAAAAAACTCTTCTTCTTGAAAATTTTTCTTTGATATTTTAAATCATTCATCTTGATATTTAGGATCAAGAGTCTCTGTTTTTATATTTGTATCTTGGATCAAAAATCTAATCTTTATATTATGATTATGCTTTCTATTTTCTATTCTCCTCTCTTTTCTTTTATGCTTTGTGAATAGGGTCTTTAGATGGATCTTGGATGTTTAAGTTTTGGCTAGATAGAATTATAATGATGGTGTTAGGGATAATTTATCTTTATTTTCTAATGGATTAGGAGGTCTTAATGCTTGATTTTAAGGAATCTTGATGTGTATGGATTTCACGCCCGAGAGGTGTTCGATGAAATGCCTAGGAGAACCTAGTTCATGCTAAAAAAATTTTAGCTAATGGGAATAGATTGCTAGGGAGTTTAGTTACTAAATGAATTTTTTCTTAATTATTTCTATTGATTTGTCAATTGCAACAAGCGAGAGTTGAGTGATTGCTTCATATAGGAAATGGTTTACAACCATGAGAGTGGAGTAAGCTATAGATGTATTTGGTCATAGAATTGCTCTTAATAGCTTGAACTAACACCGCTATTACCATCTTACTAGTCTCTTCAATTACATTCACCCTTGATCCATCACCTTACTTGTCCTTAATTTTCGTTTATGCTATTTAATTAATGTTTGTTTCTTTTGTTTAATTTACTTTCTTGCTTTGTTTTATTTATCTTATTAATGTATTGCTTTTATTTAAACTTTCTTAGTAGATTGTTAGGAAACAAAGCCTTCTTAATTTGCTTAGATTAATAAGAACTGTGGATTCTCAAAGTTTAGACTCTTCTCCCTTGATGCGCTTATTGTGGGTCGACGCTAAAGTACTACAATAACATAATCGTATATTTGCGATATTATGTGATTGTTAGGAAATGAACTTATAAATATTTAAAGCTTCGTTGTTGATTTAGTCGCCCAACAGTGATGTGGCGCAATTTTTTAGCTCATTTATTTTGTTAAACAGAGAAAGTAATTATTGGCTTATGCGTCGCATAATGTTTCTCTTTAGGTGATTTTCCTCTCAAAAAAAATTCTCTCGTGCGTTATTCACAAAACTAACCCTACTGGAAAGTTTGATGTTTCATAAAATTTTAAAAGCGTATGACGGAAAATAGATGGCTTAACTTTTTGATTCATTGTTAATACTTCAACTGATTATTTCTTTAAAATATTTTGGAAAAAGAAAAAATCTAACTAGCGAAACCCTAATTATTTTACTAAAAATATTATTGATTCAAGGAAGCAATGTTATTATCAACTAAACCCTAATTAACAAAGTCTTCGAGAGAGTCCCAATTGACAAAAAAGTGTATGGTAATAGCAGCTCCTCTCACGTGTCCCTTGCTTGGTGCTTATGCTTGTGATTAGTGTTCTTGACCATCATCTTCTTCGATTGGCTTATCGCAATTGTAAAGCTCATTGCAGATGTAGTCTTTAGGTTGATAGTATCATCGTCGTTCAAGCTATAATATGCTTTCTCTTCCTTCACTGGTAATAAACTTTTTATGGTTTGAACCTTCTAACTAATAATTATTCTTATTTTTTTTAAAGTTATAATATAAATATTAAGATATATAACTGCAAGTTTAGTTTTGCGAGTTTTTTGTAAATAACTTATTTTATTTCTTCTTCAAATTTAGCTCTGTGTTTTCTTAAAATATTTATTTTTCTTCTTAAGGCTTTTTTCTATATTGGTGGGTCTTTTTTGATTCGTCGTTATAATTGGTTCCACATACTTTTGTTGTTTTGTGTTTTTTCTATGTTTTATTGTTTTCTTGTCTTATATGTTGTTTCTGAGCTAAAATTTTTTCCATATTTGCTTTTATATATCGTTGTGTTTTGTGTTTTTTTGTTATGATGGTCGGCTAAAGTTTTTTTAATCTTTAAAAAAAGAAGGGAAAGAAAAATAAAATCTTATGATTGAATCATCTGTTTTTGTTTAGAGGTCAAGTATATGAGTTTTTGTTCACCACATTTGTAATTTAGTTAGAGACTAAGTTTATGGAGTTATGGTTCATAGAATTCATAAGATTTATAAGGTTCGTTGGGTTCTTAAGAAAAGCTATATTATTTTGAACATCGATGACATAATAATTATATATTTTCTCCATTTGCAATCAAAAAAATGTATTAGGGCTCAAGGTAGTTGTGATGCATTGTATTTGATCAGTTGGTGTTTGTTAAGCATATTATTGCCTTTCATATTACATGCAAAAATTAGTGGTTAGTTTCTGTCTATTATTTATGGTGTGATTGTGTATAGACACTATTTAAGGCTTAAAACTAACATCTATGGTAATATATATATATATATATATATATATATATATATATTGTAAGATTCAATATTGCTTGATTATAAATATTCAGTGTGAATGATAGCTCGAGTTTTCACCTGATTAAACTACTACAAGCGCACAGTAAAATTCATGTAGACATGTGGTGCAGAACGCGATCTATCCATTCCACTATCCCGCTTCTTAGCAATACTTGCCTACAATGTACTTTAATCTCCAATTTCAATCTTATCATGTTCTTTTCCATGAATTGAACATGTAATCTGTGTAAATAACAAAGAAGAGCAAAAGACTTCGAACATACCAAAATACTTAGGAAAAACACAATTTCTCAATTTAAACTCAAATAAAAACCTGTAAAATCACAATACATCAAATCCACTAGATTTCAATCTTTGCTTGTCTCCAAATAAAGGAAATGAGATTAAATCGAAGGATAAGAAGTTTGCAAACAGGGAGTCTCAAAATTTCAGAAGACCTTATTTGTGTTCAGATTCACTAACCATATAGAGTAGAAACAATTAGAACATTCTCCTATGGGTCTATTGCACAACCTCCACCAAGGCCATCGATACTCTAAAATAGGCTAGGAAGGAAAAATGGCTATCTTTTATTGGCGAGGCTTAAGTGTTTAGGGGTTAATAACATCGTCGAATGCAAGAGATTATGCAAAATTGTGTGTGTGTGTGTGTGAGAGAGAGAGAGAGAGAGAGAGAGAGAGAGAGAGAGAAATAGAGAGAGAGAGAGTATTGAAATCCATGACCCCTTAACTACCTAACCATCACAATCACCATCTCAAATATCATATCAAACCAACGTATTCTTCAGCGCAATAAAACACAAATCTTAAATAAAATGTTGTTCCATTTCCCGAGATAAAAAATAAATAAATAAAACTTTGTTTTTTTTCTCGTGCAAAATCCTGGTGGAACAACAATATAACATTAATCTCATCAAATGAATGCCCATACAAAAAAATAAATGCACAAAAACCTTATCAGGTCCCCTTCTCATCCTACACACACGTGATCGTGTCTAAACCACTTAAAAGTTTCAATCCTACCTAAGTAATCAGGAAAATCATGTCTACTCTACTCTCTCCATGGTTTTTACACATGTGTGCATGATAGATCAAAAGAGATATGCATGGAGTATCAAGGAGAAAGGATACAGGAGTGGTATCAGACTAAATATAAGTCTGGTCATTCAGGATTACTGAAAAGAATTGTCTAAAAAAGAAGTGGGATTGTAATCTTGAATGTTGTTTTCCATTTCCTGATATCGAAACCTGATAAAGAGAAATTAAATTCATTAAACATACTTACAAAATAGAATCAACTACTGTCAAATCGAAATCCTGATTCACATCGTTTTGGGTGGGGAGTTTGGTCAGTGAGGTTCTCCGGTTTGTCTGCGCTAACAGCTCCACAGAAATGATCATATATGAAAAACATTTAGGCACATGACAAAGCAATAATTTGAAATTTTCATCAAGTGCAGATCATCCCAAAACAAGTTTTAAACTCAAACAAAACACACCAAAAGAAAATTAGTCATCAGTAGCAACCTCCCCCAGACTTATCTCACACCGCATCAGTGTGAAAATAAATCCAAAAGAGGGGAAGATAACATAGATAAATAAATAAAAATGTAAGGAAATAAGAGAAAATAAATGAAAAGAAACTAAAAATCGGTGTGTGTCTCTTATAGAACAGGTGGGTGGTGCAAAACCATAATGGCGAGCCTTCTTGCGCCCCTCCTCAGATCGAGCAACCTTGGCATCAATCATCACGTCAGTATCCTCAGAGGAAGCATCCACATCAATAGCAGCAACAGGCTCCTTCCCGTCATCCTCAAAAATGTCATGGTGATCTCCACCGACAGGTGTTGTGGAAGTGCATCTGCTGCTCATCTTCTTCCTCACCTTCCAGATCTTCAAAAGGATGTTGTTGTTCTTCTTGCGAGATTAGACAATCCAAGCACAAAACTATGGTCCAGTGGCTGTAGCAAGAGGTTGTGAAGCTGGCTCGTAAGCACTAAAATATGTAGGAAATAGATCCTTGGCCGGATGATGGTCCACGAGCTTATCTGCAAAACCATCATTATCTATATCAATCTCCACTGGCTGAGAAGAATAACCATGTCCCTTGGCTTTCTTGAATGTTTCAAGACATGGGCATAGATCAACAGTAGATGGCAGAAACTCTACAACTGCAACACTTTCCGGGTCAGTCAAATCAAGTCTAGAGAGAATATAGAAAAAAGAAACCTGAGTGCGACTTTGGAAATAGTAGACATGAGGTGCAGAAGCAAGGAAGTTTTCGCGCAGAGGGCCTGTGATAATATCATAGTCAATGAAATGTTTGCCATCACAGTAGTTGTTGGGCTCCTCCCGAATGTCCCTCACTAGAGTCTTGTCTCCCCTCAAATGGATCATGTGATAGTGCAAGATCCTGATAATCATGCCTTAAAGGGAAAGTGACCTCCCAACATCAATCATCGACACCTTGTAGTAGGCGAACTTGTCTGCCAGCATAGCTCCCAAGTTGAGCTCGTGTCACCGAGGATAAACAACTCCCTCAGCTCCAGGCCACAAATGCTTGACTACTACAAACAGCAAGGCTATCTCGTCATAAGTAACTGCAGTCTGAATGGTCTTCCTATAAATGTGAGAGCTCAGTATCTTGACAACATAGTGCAAGACGGGGCTACAAATCCCCGACTGTTTGGCGTTCAAAGATATGAAATAACCTGCATCAATTAAATCTCAGAAGTCATGGACACAAAGCAAAATGGGGATCTCAGAATGCCTTTCCTTAGGGAAACCGAAGGCATCACATAGATAAAAGAGTGATATGTTATAGAACTTCTTGTTGACGATGAAGGAAAGGTTCCCTCATTCGCCATAGGGTTAACAGGATCTCGTAATTGAAGGCAAGTAGATGCCATGAATTTGCGATATAGATCAGGGTAAACATCCTCCTCGAGAGAGAAAAGCCGTTCCAAGCCAATCCTCTCGATCAAAGTATGAAGTCAAACCATGAGACCCAACGCTTTTTTGTGGCACTATCAACAAACTTGGTGGCGGGAAACTCAGTAGCTTGGAGGTCTTGATAAAATTTCTCATTGTGCTCGTCCCATGCCTTAGTAATTGGTCGGTTAGCGGGGCGACTTCCATCATTCTTCTGAAACTTCTTCTTGTAGGATAGCTGAGAAGCCTCAGAAAAAGAGCTCCCGTGTGGTCCAGTTTATCGCTTCGTCCTAACCATTCCTACAAGAACAAAATTTGAGAGCAAATTAGTTCTAGGGCAACATAAAGATAAAATACAATCACAACATGGATCAAGAACATACACAACTACAGTTCATCATCAATAATCATCCATTCCGCTACCAAATCACCAAATTTCCACATGCATTATCCTTTTTCTAAGAGGACACAAACTCAACATCTCCAAAATCATCTCAAACAAATGTTCTCGCATCAAATTCAAGCTCTGCCAGCAATTATATGAAAGGAATCAATCCAATCCATAAAATCAAGCAACATAACATAATTTCTCTGAAATTCTCGTCACGAGATTCGACAAAATTCAAAATCTTATTTAACTCTCGTAAACCTTGTGTTCTAGTTCTAGAATCATACTTCCTATGCATAGTCGCTAAAGGGAATAAACACCAATCATAAAAAAACAAGAAAACAAAATTTTTTCTTTCAATTTCAGATTCGATCTCCTACCTCAAAATCAAAGAGTCAAACTCTTCAATTGGTGCAGACAATCACTTATAATAGACATTTAGCATGCATATATAACTATTAAACACCCAATCATAAAGTGAAATCACCAAAATCAAATATCCCCAAAAACACCCTAAAAATCAAAATTTTATAAGGGAATTGCAGATTATACCTTCTTTCAGCTAAAATCGTAGGTAACATTGTAAAGAGGATAAAATTCTGAACAATTTAGACCCAAATTTCGTAAAAATTGATTGAGAAACGAGAGATATTGAGCTTTAGGGAGACAAGAGAGTTTGTGAGGAAGAAGATGAAGAACAAGGAGAAAAATATAAGTTTTGATCTTAAAATCGCGTGGGGGAAGGAGGAATAGGGGATTCCGATTTAATTCGAATGAATTAATCCAGAAAAACTAGGTTACCTTGTTATTTTTCCTTGGACCAATCGATCCCAGTGGCATGGATCGATCGATCCAAGTGGCATGGATAGATAAATCCATTCCACTCTGCCCAAAATCGTGTCGTGTAAAAAACATCAGATTGATCGATTCTTTCCCCTCGATCGATCGATCATTTCCCCTGGATCGGTCGATTCAATTCCATATGTCAGCAAGTTCCTGAAAAAAATCTCAAAACACAACAAAAAATCAAAAACACACAAAAATGCAAACTAAAAAGAAAGAAAACTAACCAGTGGGTTGTCTCCCACACAGGGCTTGTAGTAACGAACCTAAGTTCAAAATACTTAGGCGATGGGCGGTTCCGTCAAAGGAACGCTAAATCCTTCTTCCAGTATCGCGTCTGCAAGATATGGTTTCAATCTTTGCCCTTTCACTGTGAATCTCCGACCATTCTATTCAAGAAAACAACTCCATATGGTGGAACGTCAACAATGGTAAATGGTCCGGACCAACGCGATTTAAGCTTTCATGGAAAACGCTTAAGTCATGAATTGAAAAGTATAACTTGATCTTCTGCAGCGAAATGTCTCTTAATGATCTTCCTGACATGCCATGCTTTTGTTATCTCCTTGTAAATTCGTGTGTTTTCATAATCATTTTGACGTATCTAATCCAATTTATTAAGCTAAATCATCTGCTTCTTTGCTGCAGACTTGATGTCAAAGTTTATCAACTTCGTAGCCCAATAATCATCTTATTTCAACTCAACAGGCAAGTGACACGCCTTCACATACACCAAGTGAAATGGGGTAGTACCCAATGGTGTTTTGTTAGAAGTTCGGTATGCTCATAATGTATTATCTAGCTTTGCAGCCCAATCTTTACGCGTCTTGCCCACAATGTTCTCCAGGATTACCTTGATTTCCATTTTGGAAATCTCAACTTGTCCACTTGTCTAAGGATGATAAAGTGTGGAACCTTATGTCTACCTCCATTCTTCGTCAGCATATTAAATAACTTATTGATAAAGTGGGATCCTGCATCGCTAGTAACCACTCTAGGAACTCCACACCACGGAAAAATCACTACCTTGAACATCTTCAGGATCACCTTGGAGTTACTAGTAAGGCTGGCCAACGCCTCAACCGACTTAGAACCATAATCCACAACAAGTAAGATGTATGGATTTCTATAGGATGATTGAATAGATCCCATGAAATCAATACCCCATACATCAAAAACCTCAACTTCCAGGATGATATTCTGAGGCATCTCATTTCTTTTGCTGATGATGTCCTTTCTCTGACAAGCATCACACTTGACACATACTCATGGGCTTATTTAAAGAGTGTAGGCCACCAAAATTCTGCATGCAACACCTTCGAAATAGTCTTGAAGGTGACAAAGTGGCCAACATACTCTAAACCATGACAATGGGTAAAATACCATGTACCTCAGACTCTGGGATACACCTGCAAAATAGATTGTCTAAACATCTCTTAAAGAGAAAAGGATCATCCCATAAATAGTGTATGACATCTCGCAAGAACTTCTTCTTCGCATAGCCTGCAAAATGTGGTGTTCCACATCAGCACTCATGTAATTCATGAAGTCTGCAAACCATGGAATATCGTCATGAATCCTTTTAATGGCAAAAATATAAACTCTATCTAACTACTCATCTTCCAGCAAGGTAACCATGTAGACATTTTCTCAAGAAATACTATCATCAAGTGGTGTTTCATCTTCCGTTCGTAATCGAGATAGATGGTCATTAGATCCCGCACTTATCTCGAATCTCCAAGTCAAATTCATGCAAAACAAAAATTGATAGCGTGTCAAGTTTCATCCAAAAGACACTTATGCTGCAAGTGAACAGCGTAGTTAAAGTACTTCAAGTTATCGATCCCACGAGGACTAAGATCTTATACTATGAATTTCAGGATTAATTTAAGCTAAAACAGAAAATAAAAAGGTTGTTTAGTGAGTTTAAAGTAAAAGACAACAACTTAAAATAATTAAACGGATGTAAATCAATGGGAAAAAGTGTTAGGCATATAGGACATTCGTAAAGAATCATGCATCATAGACAAAACCGATTTGTTTAGGGATTAGAATTAAGCAATGTCTGGAATTCGAAAACACTAATTTAGATCCTCTCCACTTTCGAGGTTTGGGATTCCATGCTAAATATTAAAGGTCCTATACTTTCATATGGCCTTAAAATAAATTAGCATTCATTATATGGACAAAGGTTTCGATAAGTTTATTGAGCCAATATGATATACTTTCGAAGCCTCTTTGAGCTCAGCTTGTCAAAGATTTAGTTCAGGTGATTTAACAAGCTGTTGGAATGAAAATCTACCTATGGAGAGACTACTAGATGAGAAAATAGAGTAATCATGCATAAAGATCAACCGAGACAAAGACTATATGAATCCCTAATCAAACACTAGCATCTCATGATAACATGATCTCTTTGAAAAGCCTACCAACCTAACTAATCAACTACTCAGACATAAAGCAAGAAAAATAGCAAGCAATCAATAAGAAAACATCATCAGGTAGATCAAAAGTAAAGAAATCTTCTCTATGACAAAGTATGGAATGGATCTCTCCAAAGAACACTTCGAGACTTGAAGAACAAAAAAAAGAATCTCTCAAAGCTTTTGACGGTTTGTAATTTTCTGTAAAAATTTGTGGCTCTCTCTTTCTAAAGGCTAAAAAAAAATTATTTATAATAATAAGGTTTCTTAGTTCGTCCTTGGTTATGTCGGTTATTGCGAAATCAAATTCAGTTAAGCGAACCGAAAGTTATGAGGAAAAATTTGTCTCTGACCATGAAATGCCTCTGTTACTGAAGTGTGCCAAAAATGAGCACTCGGCCGGTGGTGGCAACTCCATCACCAGGTCACAGCTTCAATCTTTCTCCACTTGCTTCCTTTCTAAGACAGACAGACGTGTCTTCGCTTAAACGGCTATAACTTCGTTGTCACAAATCCAAATTACTTCAAACTACTTGCATTTGAAAGCTAACTCAAAAGTACAACTTCTGAGAAAAATCCAGTTCAATCCATTGAAGGGAAGACCTTCATTAAAGACGATCTTTCTGATGCTGAAAATCTGTCCAGATTGGTAAAATGCAAAATTCAAGTGTTTGGGCCTCCGTCTTCATGATCCTTCAATGAACTTGCTTGGTAATATTAATGAGGCCAAATGAGAACATTTCTCCATAATTTTTGATTATTTAACCTAATTAGTTTCTAAAATCACAAATAAGAGAAAACTACTTCTAGAGGTCAAAAAAGCATTAAAAACCTGCAAATAAATAAGTAAAAGTCCAACTAAAAATGGTAAGATAATAGTGTTCTCAAAAATCCATCTCAAAAGCCTCGGTTTCGCATCTATCTTAGACATTCTGTACCTCAAATCTGCATGATTTGTGTGGACGAAGACTTTAGAATGCACTGAGTATTGCCTAAACTTCTCAAATGCATAAATCACAACCAACAACTCCTTTTACGTAGTACCATACTTAATTTGAGTGTCATCAAGTGTCCTTCTAGCATAGTAAATCACACGACGATTCTTATCCTTTCTCTGGTTGAACAGTACTCCTAGTGAAAAGCCACACATAACCTCCAAAAGAAAATCCCAATCTGGGGGCTTCAGAATTGGAACACTGACAAGGGCCTACTTGATTTTCTGAAAAGCTGACAAACAATCTGCATTAAAATCAAATTTTACGTTTTTACAGAGAAGACGTGTCAAAGGTCTGACAATCTTAGAGAAATCCCTGATGAATCTCCTGTAGAGGCTTGCATGTCCTAGAAAACTCTGAATATCTTTTATTGTAGTAGGGGATTGTAGGACCGTCTTCCCTTCACTCTTGGCCTTATCTATTTCAATCCCCCTCTCTGAGATCTTGTATCTCAAAACAATTCCATCTTGCACCATAAAATGACAATTCTCCCAGTTGAGTATTGGATTCTTCTCCTCACATCGTTCCAAGACCCTGTAAAGGTTAGTTAGAAAATAAGAAAGCGATAAACCGTAGACAGGGAAATCATCCATAAAACCTCCATGATGTTCTCAATTAAGTCTATGAAAATGACCATCATGCATCTCTGGAAAGTTGTCGCTGCATTGCACAATTCAAGAGGAATCCTCCGGTAAGCATATGTCCCATATGGACATGTGAATGTAGTCTTCTTCTTATCCGACGAATGAATGGGAATCTGAAAGAAACATGAGTAACCATCAAGAAAACAGTAGTAAGGATGATTAGCAAGTCTCGCAAGCATTTGATCAACGAAAGGAAGAGGAAAGTGGTTCTTTTCTGGTTGTCGAATTAAGCTTTATGTAGTTAATGCACATCCTATAGCATGTGATAGTCCTGGTGGAAATGAGCTTGTTCTTCTCATTGGTGGTGAGAGTGATCTCACCCTTCTTTGGAACTACATGAACTGAAGTTACCTAGGTGATGTCAAAGATGGGATAAATCACACCTGCACCCAAAAGTTTCATAAT
This sequence comes from Anastatica hierochuntica, assembly GCA_900406275.1. Classification (NCBI taxonomy): domain Eukaryota; kingdom Viridiplantae; phylum Streptophyta; class Magnoliopsida; order Brassicales; family Brassicaceae; genus Anastatica; species Anastatica hierochuntica. Next base: position 5,380 of record OVAN01006950.1, on the reverse strand, counting down.
CTTCTTCTTGACAACTTCCATTAGCTTTGGATTAAGTCTCCATTGATTTTTAAAGGAAGTCTTGGATTCATCCCCCAAGTGGATCTTATGCACACAAAGATCCAGAGAAATAATTATGATATCTTCTAAGTACCCCGATGCTTTTCTATACTTTCGCAATTTTGAAAAAGTAAAGTTGTCTTAACATTAATAATCACAGGATATGTCAAATTAAGACTTAAGAAAACACATCTTAGTCATGCTGGTAGCGGTTTTAGCTCTAGATTTGGAGCTTTCAACTCGCTCCAGTCTAACTCAGAGGTCGCCACCATCTCAGAAGAAGTCGTAAGGGCTTCATTGAATCTGATCAAAACGATATGCTTCTCGATTGTTGGTGTGCATCCAGCAATGCAATAACCTCAGATATGTCGTTACTCAAGAATCCATACTCACTCTCTATCTGAGTCAAAGCAACCCAGAGTGGATCCTCTGTATATAGCTCCTATGTAGAGTCCTCTCTCATGTCAGTTAACATATCTACCCAAAATGTGTGTCCATCAATTATGGGCTTCTTCATAGACTTCTCAATGTTAAAATGCATGGTCAACTTCCCAAGATTTAGATCAATCTAATCGTTCTTCACATTAATCATCGCTCTAGAAGTGGATAAGGAAGGTCTACTCAATATAATGGGATCCTTGGATTCTTCTTCGAGCTCTAAGACTGCGAAATCAGTATACACGTAGCCATCTCCAACACCAATAGGTTTGTTGTAGAGAACACCCACTGGTCATCGAATCGATCAATCTGCACTTACCAAAGACATTTTGGTGGGTTTGCAGTTAACCATGTTCAACCTCTACGATACAGACAATGACATCACACTAACTCCGGATCCCAAATCACACATATGTCTTTCAAATGTAAGAGATCCAATGCAGTACAATAGTACAAAAGATCCAAGATCCTCCTGTTTATCAGGTGTGATGTTCTGAAGAACCGAATTATATTCAGTTGTAAGCATATACACTCCTTTTTCCAAGGTCAATTTATCTTAGAGAATCTCCTTCATGTGTCATTTTAGAGATGGTACAATTTTAACTGCTTTGACAAAAGGAAAATGAACATGTAACTTGTCAACGAGATTCTTCAACTTCTCATGTTTTCGTTCTTTGACCTTCTATCGTGGTCTAGAAGGATATGGAACCCTAGGAACATAAGTTGGGGGTAGTACATACTCATCTACAGCCTCTGCAACATTCTGAGTTTTGTCTGAAATTAGATCTTTTATGTCGTGCCTTGGATCGATCAATCCATGTGGCTTGGATTGATCAATCCATTCCTCTATGTCAAAATTTTCACTAGTTGATTTTGCACTGGATCGATCGATCCATGTCTTGGATTGATCGATCTGGTCCGCTTCTCAAAGTGATCGTACTACAATACTTTTCAAATTCTTTTCTGGTTATTTGGTAAAGTACCAAGTGGTGCTCTATTCCCAGCAGAAGTTTAAGTAACCTAACTTCCCATTAAAATAACCATACATGCTATCCACTTTTTTTATTGATATTCGCAACCAACTTTGTCTGACTCTCCAGCAGTTGTTTCATCATTTGTTTCAACTCAATGTCTTGGTAAGATGAGGATTTAACTCCCTGATTCTCGTTATCATACTTGGATTGGGTGTTGCCCAAAGTTTCCATACTTATTTTCCTGAAAGACATCGTTACCGAAGTTATTTCCTTGAGTCTGATTCTTACTCTAATACCTCGGTTTGAAGATATTTTAGCTCTAGCCAAAAGGCTTGTTCTGGAACTGGTTCTGCTGATTGAAATCTCTTTTCCCATAGTTTTCTTGGCCTTAAATTTAGTTCACATAAACTTAATTATCATTNTTTGGTATATATGTCCAAGTTTATGCTCTTGGAACACATGTCCATCATTTTGTTCCCAACGTAGTGTACTCCTTTCTGATCTCTTCTTACCAGCTCATCAAGCTTTTACTGAAAATCATCAATCCTCTTAGCATCTACTAAATAGCTTCTTCTACGCGATCGTACTCTGACATACGAGTCGCCTGACTGGCTGCCATGTTCTCGATCAGAGTGTAAGCTTCCTCCACCGCCTTGGTCATAAAGTCATTATTGCTAGCAGTGTCCATAACATTATGGTGTTTCTCATTCTCATCCACTCCACTGTAGAAGATATTCAAAAAATTCACGTTGTTATACCCGTGGTGTGGACAATCAACGGTGTATTCTCTTAATCTTTTCCAAGCTTCATAGAAGTTCTCCGTTGCAATCTGTCAGAACCCTGCAATCTTGTCTCTCAAGAAAGTAGACTTGGACTTGGTGAAAAAGTGTCGTACGAATGCATTCTTGGTCTCTTCCCATTTGGTGAGAGATCTAGGTGTGAGAGAGGTCAGTCATCATGTAGCTTTATCCGTATGAGAGAAACGAAAAAACCTGCATTTCAAAGCATCTTCAGGCCCTCTATTGCATTGAATGGTATTGCAGATGGCTTCAAATCTTTCTAGGTGGTTCATTGGGTTCTCAGATGGTAACCCATGGAGCTAATTTTGCTGCATCAGATTGATCAGACCACTCTTTATCTCAAAGTCTCTCCTCTCAATTGGAGGTGGATGAATCCCAGCTCTATATGCGTAGAACACCTCAAGAGTGTCGTAGTGTGTCAGAGTTAGCCTCAGAACACCCATCTCAATCACAAATTGTCACCCATCTCAATCTCAAATTGTTCTGAATTATGAGGTTATCCATGTTGTCACACAACTCAATCTTCTTTTATCTCTCTTGGTGGCCAAGTTCCTGTTTGAATGGTAGTAGATTGCTTAGTCCTTAACTTCTAGTATGAGACATATTCATGTACTTGAAAACAGCCAAACTAAGAAAAAAAGAGTTGATTAAACAAACTAAAAAGAAATGCCTCAGACACACTTAGATCTAATGCTCTAGGATGACCAAATGGTCCCCGACAATGGCACCAAAAAACTTGATAGCTCGAGTTTTCACCCAATTAAACTACTGCAAGTGCACAGTAAAGTATGATGTAGTGGTTCCGGATCAAATCCACAATGACTAATGGTTGTACATAGAGAAATAAGATCAACAACGGGCTAAAACGAAAAGAGAAATAGTTGTGATGAAACTGAAATGGAAGCAGGCAAACAAAGCAAAGATACGATTTGATGGGTGTAAATCAATCAGAGAAGGCATTGGGCACATAGTATTCTCATAGAAATCATTCCACTGTTAATTCAAATTGTTATAGAGAACAAGATTTTAAACCGTCTTAAACTCAAATCACAAATGTAGAATTAACATACTTCTGTAGTGCTAACTATGTTATAGATTCCTAAACACTAACTTTAGTTTAGTTTCAAATACTAAACATGCATTATAATTAGGGTTAATATGTTCACAAATAACTTAAACACCAACTTCTATTGGTCTAAGAAAATTTGCTCATCTAAGCTTCATTCAAGCATTTGATAAAACACTTTCGGTGCATTAAATATCTTAAGGAAAAAACAAGGTGATCAAGCTAATTTCAACATAAGATCAATCCTAGATTAAGATCCAATTGATAATCCCTAATCAAATAATCCTAAACCAACAATTCATGAAATGCCCTAATGAGAACCCTAAACCCAACAAATTGACTACTTGCTCATAGCAATCAAACAATCACAAGAAGAATTAAAGGAAAACATGATTGTCATTGAATAAAAGTATGAGAAAGGGTTCACAATTCTTTTCAGATTTAAGTACATAGTTGATCCATCTACCTAAGCAAAACAAAGCTCTTGAGTTGCTTAGAAATTTCAAAAATAGCATAATGAAACAAAAAAACATGAGTCTGAGTTATTTTTACAAGTATCCAAGTCCAAAAACGGGTTTTAATTCAATTTGGATCTGATTTGGAAATCCACTTTTGCGACATGCCATGGATCGATCGGTCCATGGAGTATGGATCGATCAATCCATTCCACAATGACTACAAATTTACTCTGAAATCCAGCTTCTCAGCAACACTTGTCTACAATGTACTTTAAACTCCAATTTCCATCGTATCGCATTATTTCCATGAATTAAACTTGTAATATGAGTAAACAGCAAAAAAGAGCAAAAGACTCCGAAAAGACCAAAATACTTTGGAAAAATATTATTTCTCGATTTAAAACTCAAGTAAAAATTTGTAAAATCACAATACATTAGCGAACTTAAAGCACTTTGTGAACGAGTTCCAACATATCATTGGAATTACTTAAATTCATACTTGATGTTTGTGAAGATGTTGAGCATGTCGTAAATGATGATCACCTATTAAAACTCACCTAAAGATCCAATTTTTGAGATAACTTCAAAAATTATTCCTACTGAGTTCAAAATCTATTCATATTGAAGATCATTCTAAAGTTTTTTTAATACTTTGGTGTGCATGATATGTGCTCACATTGAATGTCTTTGGTATATGCTTTTTACTAAAACATTTCTTTTTGCAATCTTGTTTATCTGTCTAGTTGCGGGATTGCATAAGACAACACCATCAAGTTATGAACACTCAACTTAACTCCAAAGTTTCACACTTACCAGAAGCTTCCATTATTATACAATAAAAAGAATCATAAAAGTTCATGTAGATGAAACCATAGTGGTAGACGAAAGAGCTACATGAGTACCATACATTGTTCTTCAAGAAATAACGCAACTGAACGTGATGAACCTGACGAAGACTAAGCCAAAGAAGAGCCCATGATTTCTATCGACCAAGTTATCTCTAAAATATCATATATCAATGAGATTTGAGGCCCACCAGACTAAAAACTTATTCGACATGACGGCGAAACAGATAATGAAGCCATGTAGGAAGAAGTAGCAAAAAAAAAGAGAGAATGATTATTAGTTTCATTTACATATATAGTTGATTCATATTACTATAAAAAATATGTGTGAAGATTGATAAATTAACTCGACGAGCAAGTTCATTATTTAGCTATTCTCTTTGGTCGATATTCATAACTTTTTATTTTTTTATATTTATAAAATGTCATTAAATCTGCAACAATAATTTTTCATAAAATCACTATTCTTTTGTTAGTTAGAACTTAGAAACCTAACACAACCTCTACGCGTATTTATATAGTTAATCCATCTTCCTCCTAACACTTTCGTTGTTTCCCTTTTTTTTTAATACAAACCGGGAGTATATTATATATGAAGTTACTTTCTTGCGTGACGTGCTCACATAATTTGTTGGTGACGTGGTAAAATTTTGGAGTTCGCCTATTTTGTTAAAAAAAAGAGAAAGAATCTATTGGTTTATGTGTCACCTTGATGTATTCGTATTTTTTCGGTTTTTATTACGGTTTTCATTCGAGAATT
>OVAN01006949.1:0-20305 GCA_900406275.1 Anastatica hierochuntica | reverse complement strand
CCTTTGTCACGAGAGTGGGTTGGTTGATAATGAGGGGATCCTTGACCGGGGAATAGCTTTAACCGTCTAATAAAGTCTTAGGAAATTCGTTACTTGCTTAAATTGAACCCGAACCAATGGCCACTATCTTGATATCCACTTTTATCTTATTACTTCCGAGTTATTTACTTTGTGTTTTACTTATTGCTTTTACTTATTGCCTTTCTTTTAAGCACTTGTTCATGATTGCCTACATGCTAAGGATAGATCTAATAGAGACTTGTGACACATCTTACTAGGTTGCTCCCTAGACTAGTTTTTCTAGTGTGACTCTCTTTGCTTAAGCTCTTTTAAACCATTCAATCTTTGGACGATACCTTACGTACTACAACTAGACCCCGTCAATCTTGCGGGCTAGGAGCGGTTGTTAGGTCATTACAAATTATTTAAAACTCGACCCCCACCAACAAGCGAGAAATCGGAAACAAGGACAACGTTCCAAGAACCCAAGGGTTGAGGAAGAAAAGTCATTGCGTCCTGCCCATATACAAGGGGAACAAATTATTCTCAGCTTCAGATCTAACTTTGCAATAGGGGCAACCTGTTGGGAGTATTTTGGATGTTGGGAAACCTCGTGGGTCCAAAAGCAGTACTGCAAGCCTTAGCCAAAATGCAGGGGAATACCAAGAAACATGAACCAGGAAGCCGGAAGTATACCTCTGGGCAGGAAGCCGGAATACTCTTCAAACCGAGAAAAGGAAACCTAAAGGATAAAGGAAATATGCCTAAATATATACGGAATACACGATTTTCCTATTTCTAAGAGGATAATCACCACCAAGTCACTAGAATATGAGACCTAAGGGTTTATACGACGCATCCACAAAAACTCTTGAGACTATACATTAGATTAAGAGAAACTCAATCTTTGTACAAGTTCTAACACCCAAATCGCATTGTACTTGATACCTTTTGATCCATATACAATGTCTTTCTCTAATTGCTTTACTATCTTTATTATCTCATGCTTCTGTAGTGTTATCTTTATTATCTCATGCTTTTGTAGTGTTATCAAAGAACTTTTCCAAAATCATCCATAGCATCTATTATATTTTACTAAATTAAAAGCAACTTGTGGGTCTTATAATACATATTTTAAAAATGAAAGTAAAGTAGCAAAGGCCATATTTCCTTGATACACGATCTATAGGAAATTACTCACATATATATTTTACTGAACACTTATGACTACATCTTTCTGGTGAGAACGGGGTATATCACCCCTAGAATTCGCCAAGAGAAGAATTGAGGCTACGATCCCACGAAAACTCATGCCCTGCAGACTCGCTCATAACCATGGTCCATAAAATGTGGATATGGTCCCAAACATGGTATCAACTATGCAAGTTATCCAAAATTATGGAACATGAGCACCTATATCCATCCATTCGTGCGGCCTATAGCCTAAGTGCCTAGTGCAAGGGTAAAACCTAGTGTACCTAAAAACTCTACATGCATAAGGGACTATGAGTCCAAAAAGGCCATGAGCCCACAAGCTTAGCACCCACCGAGTTATGACTCACTAAGACTAGTATCGCTGATCACGGACTCTAGCCAGGGACCACGAGTCCAAAAAGGCAATGTGGCCACATGTTTAGTGTCCACAGATTTCAAACAATTTCGTTTGATTAATACTACCAAGTGTTGAGAATTTTAAAATTTTCCAGAAGTAGACTACGAGTTTATATAAAAAAAATCAGAAGTAAAAGGAGTCATATGTCGTATAATCATGGCCTTAAAAACAAAAATAGTGACAAAGAAAAGATTTCCTTCAGCCTTGGATTTCGGGGTCTCCCCCGTTGGACCAGTACCATATTCCTTATACCCCAAGAGTGACATCTACATTGGAGAAAAGTCAGGAGGATGCAAGCCATTTTCTTTTGTATGTTGGGTAGTGACACATTGGTAGGAAGCCTCAATATGCTCTAAGCTCAATTTCAAGCAGTCCCCTACGAACAAGTCCTTGACCATATCCCTTCGAGCAATAGCATAAACTCTCTCTAACAAAGAGGCAAGCAAATGTTCCATGGTCTTGAACTAAGCATAGTGCTCCTCTATCTCGACTCGTCTCTTCTCAAGTTTCTTTCTGCTATCTCTGCCCTAGTCTGGGCATCAACCAAATCCCTCCGAGTAATCCTGGATGTCACCTCCAATTCTTCAAGGTGCATGGTCGCATTGTTTGCTCTCAAGTGCTCCCTCTCTTACTGTTGTTTCATCTAGGGCTTAAAAGCACTGGTTATCCCTGGCAACGGCGCCAGAAAACTTGATAGCTTAGGTTTTCGCCCGAGAAAACACTGCAAGCGTACAAAAGTACGTTGTAGTGGTTCGGGATCGAATCCATAGACTCCAAAGGTAACACGAAGAATGTCAGATCAAACAGCGCGTTAAAGCCAAAAAAAATGTCTTTTAAGAAGATGGAAATATCAAAATTCAGAAAGAAAAGAAGGCAAGCAAGCAACGTTAAGGTTGTAATTCAATGAAAGAAGTGTTGGGCATTGGATATTTTCATGGAAACAATTCATTGTTTATTCAAATTATAGATTAGAGAAAAAGTTCTAAACCGTCTTGATCTCGTCCCATGTCCTCAGAGAATCAGGCTCTAGGCTATTATACCATCTTGTAGCCTTGTCATTCAAAGAGAAAGTGAATAACCTACATTTCAGAGCTTTAGCAGGCACATTGTTTTCCTGGATAGTATTGCAGATGGCTTCAAACTTATCCAGATGGTGCATTGGGTTCTGTGATGGCAACCCATGAAACTAATTCTACAACACCAAGTTAATGAGACCTGTCTTGATCTCAAAGTCCGTTCACTCTATGGGAGGTGGACGAATCCCAGAATGATTCGCATAGAAAGCCCCTGGAGTGTCATATTGTACCAGAGCCATCCTCTGTTGAGGTTGATTTGCGCGTTTTTGCCCCTCATCTACAACATTTTGCTGGCCAGCTTGCTGAGCACCAGCATTAGCACCACCACGAGCAGGTGGATTATCTCCTAGAAGGAGTCCAGGAAATAGAAGATTTTGATGAACTTGAATGGGATCTCCCAAGTTGTTACTCATGATGTCAGCAAACTCATATTCTTCAATAAACTCTAGAAACTTCTCTTTCTTCTTTTGTCTCTCTAGGCGTGAAGGTTCAAACTCGAATTCGAGAAGATTGTGATCCCTTGGCTTCTAGTATGAGGCATTTTTATGCACCTAAAAGCACAAAAAACAGAGAAGAAAAAGAAGAGATTAAACAAAATAAAGAAAAATGACTTAGACACGCAATGATCCTAAGTTCTTAGACTCCCTATTGGTCCCCGGAAACGGCGCCAAAAAACTTGATAGCTCAGGTTTTCGCCCGAGAAAACACTGCAAGCGCACAAAAGTACGTTGTAGTGGTTCGGGATCGAATCCACAGAGACCAAAAGTAGCACAAAGAATGTCAGATCAAACAGCGGGCTAAAGCCAAAAAGATATCTTTTAAGAAGATGCAAATATCGAAATTCAGAAACAAAGAAGGCAAGAAAGCAACGTTAAGGTTGTAATTCAATCAAAGAAGTGTTGGGCATTGGGTATTATCAGGGACACAATTCATTGTTGATTCAAATTATAGATTAGGGAACAAGTTCTAAAAAATTTTGAACTCAAACGCTAATAAAGAACAGATCTACTTCCGTAGTATCAGTTCCCTATGCATTAGAAATCTCGAGACTAACTTCCGTTGACTCTAGATATTTAATCATACATTCCTAACAGGTCTGATATGTTCACAATTCACTTAAACATCAACTTTCATTTTTTTAAGAAGAATTGCTCATCTAAGATTCTTTCAAGCATTTAATCGAACAATTTTCAGGTTTTAAATTACCTAAGATCAGAAACTAAGTGATCAGTTTAATTTCATGCATTACGATCAATCCTAAATGAAGATCCAATTGATTAAATATCTAATCATACAATTCTATGTCAACAAATTATGAACCCCTATGTGAGAACCCGAAACCTAACAAATTAACTACTCACTTATGATAATCGCATAAACACAGATCAAATCAAACAGAGACATGATTGTATTTAACAAAAATAAGAGTAAAGGGTTCAGAAAGCTTCTATGATTCAAAGTACAAAAGATGCTTCTTCTCCCTAGGTTACAAAATCAATCTCTCCTCTCAAAAAGTTTGTAAAAGTGCATGCTGAAAGAGAAAACACAAGCCTAGGTCTTAGTATTGAAATCCGGTTCAAAATAAGTTCGATCTGGTTCTTCGTAAAATCGGGACAGGGATCGATCGATCAAGGGATAGGGATCAATTGATCCTTGTCCATCTGATTGGATATTTTTCAGCTTTCAAGAAACTTCCTTCGATTCTTGATATCCATCCAAAATGCATATTTTCGCACATCCAAACTCGATTCCTGTAAAAACACTAAAGAACACAAATCCGTGCCAAAAAGATCTGAATACATATGTTGGGGTCAAAAATGGTATCATTAAATCAACGCCCAAGACTTCCGAATAACTCCCAAAGATCTCGTGATTCGAGTTTCGGAGCGATAAGAAGTCACCGTAAACAACAGATAACCGCGTCGTTTCAAAAATACGAGCAATACGAACAACGGCAAGTCTAGGCGTCCATTGGGCGACTAGACTCACTGTCTAGGCGCCCAACGGGCGCCAAGACTCACGGTTTAGGTGCCTAACAGGTGCCCAAACTCACGGTCTCGGCGCCCAACGAGGGTCAAAAATTGTGCCCAAACTCAAAAATGGTTACAACGAAATTGATGCCTAAAAGAGTAACGGAAACATCGTCGCTCTTTCGAAAATGAAAATTGTGAAAGAATTATCAATTCCAAGGTTGTTACAATCTAGTCAATCTCCTCTCGACCAAATGTCGAAGCTCCGCGTCTAGCAATCCATAAGCGGCCACTTTGCAAAGTCCAGTCACTCGCGGGCAACTAAACGCGATAACAACGAAATCAACATCTGAGACCTCCGAGAGACCTCAGTAAACGAGTTTCGGAGCGATAAGAAGTCACTGTAAATGACGGATAACCGCTTTGGTTCAAAAATATGAGCGATACGAACAACGACAAGTATAGCCGCCCAATGGGCGCCCAGGATCACGGTCTAGGTGCCCATTTGGCGCCCAGACCCACAGTCTTGACGCCCACGGTTGACTAGACCATGCTTTCCCGATTGTCTTCTCCTTCGAGTTTTGGTTCGAGCGTTTCTTGTTTCGTCTCGATTAGACTCTCCGTTGAAATCTCGCGCCAATAATCCTAAAGACTTGTACTTTTCGTAAAATGTTAATATCGATCGTATAAAATGATAAAGGTTAACTTGTACACCGACATTGTCTTAACCATACGATCGGTCTTATCATTTCGTAAACTGTGACCGTGTAGTCATAAGAAGAACGATATCTCTGAAAGAAATCATAAAAATCACTTTGTCGATAAACGGCCCACAAAGACCCAAAACGCGACAAAAGTCCACTTACAATTTTGGAACAAGAACGAGCCCAGCTGCGTTAACGATCTACCCGAGTTTCGCAAAAGATAAAAGGAAAATACGATAAAGTCAAAATCTGAAGATAAATATGGAAAACTCGTAAAGATATGGAATATTCCCGAAAAATGGAATATTTTCGCGGGAGGATATGCACAAATCTTGGGCGGAAAAGGAAATAGATTTAACCTATGAAGGCATAAAAAAAGAGGGGCTAAGGAGAAGAAGGAAGGGGGACATAGAAATTTCTTCACAATTCTTACTTAGAGCTTTAGGTTTATTTTTCATTTTTGTTAGCGAGTTGCATCTCTATTAGGTTTACCAGCCTTACGCTATTAGAACTAGGATACTCGCCGATAGCTCTCGCGGCCACGATGTACCACTTGTTGTAACGCTCAAACGCAGATTCGGAATAAGATCTCTATTGCTCAACTCTGCTTTAGATTTTCTTTTTACATTTATCTCGCCATCTTTTTTTTTCTTCGTACTTTTGATCTGTCATTGTTGGTTTAGCAGATATCCGGGACCTCAAGGAAAGTTAGGGTTTCCTGGCTTTCCTCCGAATATGAATATCTACAGTGCGAATTTCAGTTCTCACAGTTTGGCGCTAGAAGGAGGGGACCTATTCGCTCAGGGTACGAATTAATCTAACTCGTGGCCGCAAAACGCTAGACCGAATATGACTAAAGATGACCAGAACAATCAAATAGCTCGTGATGACGACAGCGCCAACGACAACATTGAAAGCACTCCGGTTACAAACAACACCGCGGTCAACTCTGGCGCAAACACCGCGACATTCGAGGAGATCAAAAAGATGTTCTCGACTCTCGAAAAGAAGTCGGCCGAACAAGACAAACTAACTAGCTCTCTCGCTAAATAGGTTGAAACCTTAACTGCGAGAGCTAAAACCATTCTCCCGCGTGGAGCTACCAGACTCCATGGAAGAAGACTAGATTTTGCAACTCTGCTCGATAGACCCCGGAACGCGCAGAAAAAACCGTCGAAAAAAAATCCCGACGAAATCAACCCTGTCGTAGCATGGAACAACGTGGATTACCCTCCAAATCCCGAGAAGGAAACGGAAGAAAACGAAGTCAAGCGAATCGACATGGACTACAACGATTAATCTGATCCTACGAATGAAGACACTGACGTGCACCCGAGGAGGGTTAAGGGTCGCGCAATGCGAAAAGACTCTCAGCTCAGCAAACCCATGACGGAAAAGGAAAAAAATTTTCTGGGTAGAGCAAGAGAAATAGGTTGAGGAGTAGGCCAGAGCAATTCACAGGACACGCCAACCATCTCCAAAAAAGACCAACGACAATCTCGAAAAGATTCGTGATCTCCGTGAATACATCACGAAACACTGCGGCAGAGGTCAAAGCGGTGAAATATCAAATTCACCATGCGACCAGTGCCGCACAAGAGATCGATAGACTCCTCGAAGAGGCTCGAAAAAACTCCATTCACTGCAACTATGGCCAACACTTGCGCAAACGCCGTAGTGCTCAACAAAATCGAAAATCTAGTCACGACATTTCGCCACGGGAAGAGCATTGAAATGAGCTCGCGAATTTTCAGTCTACACAGAAAAGGAAACGATAAAATCTATCAAATCCCGTAGAATTTGTCTCATTACCGAGTTGGAGAAATCTCAGTGTGTAAGGGTTCGACCAAAAGACGTTTTCTGAAAACTTTTTGTAAAAATAAAACTTGCTTCAACCTCCCCAAATGACAGAGAAAATCTAGATTACTCGCGGAAATGGAAGAACGGCAAATCGTGTTGCCAATTCCCCATTGTTGTATTTCTTCCGAAGAATTTTTGAAGGAATGAAGTTGATCTCTACCGAATCACTCGAAACCTAAAACGGCTGACGAAGACTAAACTAAGCAAAAACGGAAGATCTTATCCCTAACTGCTAAAATGTTTTTTGAAACCTAAGATTTCGTAAAAACCCGGTCTTCGATTCGATGCGACATATTCAGTGAATTCTCGATGATTGCACCTAAGCTTACTTCGGAAAATCTACTCCAAACTTTATCGGATCAATCATGCGGAAACGAGAAAATTTCTGGTTAAGATAAGTCGCGATAATTAAGTTCCGGAACAACTACAAAATGTGAGTTTTCTGAAAGATGGCTCTCGTACAGCCAAACTCCAAAACATGTTTATAGCATGACTTTCATAAAACTAAACTCATGACATTTTGCGGAATAACTTTCGTAAGGTTAAGCTTGATAACATTTTGTGAAACAACTTTCGTAAAATTAAACTCGATAGTATTTTACGGAACATCGTTTGCAAAGTGAAACGAGGTAGTATTTCGCGAAACAACTTTTGTAAAATTGAATCTTGACGACATTTTGCAAAACAGCTTTTGTGGAATTAAGCTCGACAACACTTTATGTAATAACCTTAATAGGATTAAACTTGAAAATATTTTAGGAAATATCATTCGTAAAGTCAAACAAGATTGAAAAAAAAAACCCTCAGAGTAGGAAAGAGATGGAGCGAGAGCTAAAAAGAGAAAATCCCCTATCAGTCTCTTTGCCGAGTCTCGTTGTCCTCTCTATTTTGCCTCATTTCTCGTGACCTCTCGCCAAAGTCTCAACATCCAACAATTCTCCCCGATCGCCCTTTGCATCTCCTAGTCGCCCTTGGCTACTCGTAAACGCTAAAAGACTTTCGACAAGATACTTATTCTTTTTTTGCAAAACCAATGATACGGATAATGGAGCCCAGATCGGAAAAGTATGGATAAATATTTTTGTTATCCGTAAGGGGTAGACAAATACGAAAAGAGGAAGGGGAAACAAGCATATAAAACGGAGAAGAGGCAAACTCGAATCTTCGAGAAAACTAAGGTATGTCCGACTTGAAATTTTTTGAAATCATTCAAGGAATTTTTGTAGGGAGGTGCTGAGAAATAAAAACGCTTCGAAGATTGCTATAAACTTTAGGGAACTTAGAATCTAGGCGGATAGTCTAGCGAGCTAAGTCTTAGGCGATTTTTTCTATCTCGAACTATTGTTGCGTGACTGTTCAGGCATATCTTGCAAACTGATCTAAACTCTCGGAAAACCGAGAAACAATCGCCACGCATACTCAGCTCGCTTCATAAAGAAAGAAACAACTAGAGACGCAAATTTCGTCTTAAAACCGACTCGTTCTTAGCAATTTTCTTAAAACCGACATATTCCTAGTCGTCAACCTGAAACTCATCAAGTCACAATCCTAGCGTCGTCTTTAAACCGACCTAGATTGTCGATCAAACCAATCTTTGAAAGAAAAAATGTACACAACCCTTCAAAATATCGGTTCAACCGTATTCTTTCGTAAAAAAAGAAGAGATTAGGTACGTATACTATACTCGTATACTCCCATACTTCAAAAAATTTTGTCTCGAATCAAGAAAACGCTCTCGACAAAGAAAACTCTCGCAGCAGTAGACGGAAAATCATTTAGGCAATGCGATGCCTCATAAAACCGATCATCCATTACACTTTCGATCCTATAGGAAAATGAGATTGGTATCATGAAAAATGACTTTGCAATACGAAAACATGAATGAGAAGAACCTAGACCTCGCTCAAGAGCATTTCAAGTAATTTGCGAACAACACACTCCGTTTACTTCTATGTTATTCCCTTCTCATAAAACTTACGTGAAACTTCCTTCGTTTAGCCACACCAAGTTATGTGAAGAAACTTTCGGAAACAAACGTAACATGTTCTACGATTATGTGTTTTGGAAAATTTGGGTATAGCTAAAACAAAAGTCATATTACTCGTCTCCCAACGAAAAAACTAAACTCTATCACTTCGCACTACAATCTTACGAAACTCATTATTTAGCCATGCGGCTTGCTGGCTTCTGCATTTTATTTCCCTCGATTACGCCCGAGCAGGCAATCATCCCGCATGGGTACTTTGTCTTCATCAGAAAAAAATAAAACTATTTTCGTACGACTAAAGGGAACATTATACGAAACATTCATCGTATAACTGATACCTAAATTGGAAAATCATTTTCTAACACCATCGACCATCTTAACATGGAAACCTCCCTCTTGGCCCGTCAACATAAACAAACGCTCTTTGGCCCTCGACCAATTACGCCTTCCAATAAAAATCCGAACCAGAATTTGGCATCCCTTTTAGGAAAATTCTAAACTAACATGATCTAAATGTTAACACGAAAGTGCCATGGTCTAATCCTTGACCAGCAACGTCCTCGGCTATGCAACTGAACACATCCTTCATGTTAAGCCAAAATATTTGAGCGACCATTGCTCCATCAAATCACTTGACGGGAAAAAGACAATCCACAATTTTTCTAAAAACACCCAGCGAAGATTAAGCAAATAATTATTGTATAACTCAGAATCGGAAATCATACGATAAATTCTTAATTTGAAAACTTGGTAGTAACCACCAAACGGTTAACAAAAAACCTAAACTTATCGACAACTGACCAAGTTCAATACGTTCAACAATTCACTTTGAGCTTGAACGTTTTACCCATAAAACGCGGCATACAAGGAAAAAATCATAACAAAACTCATAGAGCAATACAAAACATCCTTAACTATACACGAAATAAATCTCGGGGGGTCGACTCTTCGCAAAGCACAGTGAAGGAATTCGCTTATTCCCAAGGACAAATCTATGCGACCCCTTGGTGTTATTTCCTCGCTAACAAATCAAACAATTTAACATCCAAACAAAAGCAACACTTTTGGTTGTGGACATTTGCAGACGAACCAAAACGTCTCTCCGTCGTAAGGATAAAAAAAAGAACCCTTGCGTCACCATACATCTTCAAGCCTGCAAACATTTCAAGCATGAAATGCGGCATACGAAAAAAAAACCAATCTTCTGCATTACGAGATGTCACAGACGCCTGAAGAACCATTTTTCGACAAAACACCTTCATCGATAAGAACACCATCTAAGAAGACAAAACAGTCATATGCACTAAACACCTCCTTAAACATGTATCCTTCGCGAAGACTCATAAAAGGTAATATCTACCGATAAGTGTGTTGTTGATCACAACAAACTTCTAACGTCCTAAACAGACCAAGCCATCTCATAGAGATAGCTCTCATACATCCGACTAGGATAATAGCGTGCTATAAAAGAAATCCAAAATTTTGGTCAGCAACAATTTTCTCTGGAGATATACTCGATCCCGACAATACAAGTCGTATAAGCCGAGAACATATCGTGGACTTTAAGTCGGTATTGAATCAGGTTAAAATCGCAACGAAAAAACTTAAACCGAAATTAGTCACCGCACACCTTAAACCGATAGTAAACCTAGGTCTTGACCTTAAGCTAGCACACTGGTCTTTAACATCTCTAGGCATAGAATCAAATCGATACGAGGTCCCAAAATATGTCTCTTCGTCGATATTTGCGCGTTTATGAGACTTCTCGAACACAAGCCTTCGGGTATTCTCATCTTACACAGCGACAAGTGTCACGATCTGCAGAGCGTTAGAAATGAGATGACAACTCACATTCTTTCTCTCATCTCCGCGTATGGCTACTCCATACGTTTATAAAAGGAGATAATCCACGACTTCACAAATCTAAAAGCAGATAGCCTAGTCTCGAGGCCGACAAAGGTCCGATACAAAATGACATCGAAAACAATATGCTCGATAATCTCTACACAACACACATCTAAGGTCTCAGTGGAAAACAGGTCGTAAAAACCTTAACTCCAGAATGAACTACGAAAGACTTGATCCCTTCTACAAGGGTACGTAGGAAGCCTTTACTAGGCGCAGCCCCAATCCTATCATAATACAATACTTATTGGAATTTTCCGTAATAAAATGATCGAACAAAGTTTTTGAGAGAGGAAAAGCACTCTTGCCCGTCGATTCCGATTCAACACACATCACTCGCCCGCAAGAATTATTCCCAAAACTTGCGAGCAGGGGGGCTAACTGTTGGGGTCAAAAACGGAACATCAAAATCAACACCCAAGACTTCCGAATAACTCCCAAAGATATTGAGATACGTGTTTCAGAGCGATAAGAAGTCACCCTAAACAACGGATAACTGCGTCGCTTCGAAAATACGAGCACTACGAACGACGGCAATTCTACCCGCCCATTGGGTGACTAGACTTAGGGTCTAGGCGCCCAACGGGCGCCCAGACTCACAGTTGTCAGGGTCAAAAACGGTCACGATGAAATTGATGGCTAAAAGAGTAAAAGAAACATCGTCTCTCCTTCGGAAATGAAGATCGTGAAACGATATCAATCCCAAGGCTCTTGCCATCTAGTGAATCTCCTCTTGGCCAAATGTCAAAGCTCCGCGTCTAGCAACCCACGGTCTAGGCGGCCAATGGGCGCCCGAATCCACGATCTAGGCGCCCAATGGGCGCCCAGACCCACAGTCTAAACGCCCATGGTTGACTAGACCACGCTTTCCCGATCGTCTTCTCCATCAAATTCCGGTTCGAGCATTTCTTGTTTCATCTCGATTAGAATCTCCGTTGAAATCTCGCATCAATAATCGTAAAGACTTGTACTTTTCGTAAAAACTTCATATCGATCGTATAAAACAATAACGGTTAACTCAAACACTGATATTGTCTTAACCATATGATCGGTCTTATCATTTCGTAAAATCGTCATCGCATAGTCGTACGAAGAACGATTTCTCCGAAAGAAATCGTAAAAATCACTTTGTCGGTAAACGGCCCACGAAGACCCAAAACGCGACAAATATCCACTTACGATTTCGGAACAAGAACGGGCCCAGCTGCGTTAATGATCTACCCGAGTTTCGCGAAAGATAAAATGAAGATACGATAAAGTCAAAATCTAAAGATAAATATGGAAAACTCGTAAAGATATGAAATATTTCCGAAAAATAGAATATTCCTGCGGGAGGATAAGCACAAATCTAGGGTGGAAAAGGAAATGGATTTAATCTACGAAGGCATATAAAAGAGGGGCTAAGGAGAAGAACGAAGGGGTACAGAGAAATTTCTTCACAATTCATACTTAGAGTTTTGGTTTATTTTTCGTTTTTGTTTGCGAGATGCGTCTCTATTAGGTTTACGAGCCTTACACTGTTAGAACTAGGATACTCGCCGACAGCTCTGGCGGCCACGACTTACCACTTGTTATAATGCGTAAAAGCAGATTCAGAATAAGATCTCTATCGCTCAACTCTGTTTTGGATTCTCTTTTTACGTTTATCTCGCCGTTTGTTTTCTTCGTACTTTTGATCTGTCGTTGTTGGTTTAGCAGATATCTGGGACCTCAAGGAAAGTTAGGGTTTCTTGGTTTTCCTCCGAATAAGAATATCGATAGTACGAATTTCGGTTCTCACAACATATTAAAAACCATTAATCTCGTGTAAAAACCATAATAAAAACTACTAAAATATTGATACATCATCATGTCCCTTGGGATCCACCTCTCTTGAGAAAAGATATGAGCGACAAGCTACGAAAGAAAGCAATTATTTGGGAGAAACTAATTAAAATAAAAAACAAGTAAGAGGAGCACGAAGGACCTGCATGAGATTGGAGTAGATATCCCGAGGGGAGCATCGCAGAAAAATCATAAGATAACAACCTTTTTCATAAGATATCCCAATGTCTCACCCACTGATGATTCAACCCTAGATCGTTTGGAGGGTGGAGTCAAAAAAGGTTTTAGCCCTTCTCAGAATGTTTAATTCCAGAATCCCAAAGGCGTCGGTGCTGGGAGGCGAGAGGCCTTGAAGCCTAGACGCCATCGCCAAGAATTTTGCAAGGCGAGGGGACGATGAACCCTTGGAAGAAGGTGTTTTTTCCATATTTATCCCTGAAAGAAACCGTAAAAGCTAAGGATGTCAAGAATCGTATAGTTTTTACCGACGGTTTAGTTTTTCGGTGGAGAAAACTAAACGGAGTGTCGAAATCGGTGGTAGCGTGAAGAGGAGAACAAATCGCGAAAGAGATGTGATGTGATAGACTTAAAAGGGTAGAAAGTGAAAGAGACTCTTCACTTTTAATCCTATCAAACCCTATCGCCAAATGGGCCTAAGTTGAACATGACCATATATCGCCATGGAAGCCAGACCTCAAGTAATCATCAAAAGTGGCTCGATAACGCTAACACGACTCACCAAGGATAAACCCATAGTAGTGTTGCATGACAAAACGACAACGAAGCTTTAATACTTATAAGATCATTTCCTAACAATTACATAATCCGCAAGTGCACACATATGCTATTGTAGTACTTTGGAGTCGAACCACAAGAAGCAAACCTTAGCTAGACAAGATCAAACTTTAAGAATACAAAATCGTTCTTAAGCTTAGCAAAATAGGAAGGAGGTTTAGGTTTTTGTATTTAAAACATGATTAATTTAAATAACAAATAAGGAAATCAAATCAGGCAAGAATAAGTAGACATGGAAATTAAAACATAAAAGTAATTCAAAAACACAAGTAGAAACCGAAATAAACAAGCAATGAAAGCAATAAGATAGACATGGATCTCGGGAATTGGTCATTGAATTGATCCGATTAAGTAGCTAGGTAATGGTGCAACAAGAGAAATCAACAAAAATTCAACCTTACGACTATGGAATCAATACTTGAACTAATACCATTCTCCTAGCTAAAAGTCATATTTGCAAGCTAACATATTTCACTTAACTCTCGCTTCTTGTGATCATTTAGCAAGCAATCATTAAGAATCATTCCACTTAGTCACTAAAATCCCTAGCTATCAACTCTAGTTGGCTAAGGTAAGTTTAGCATAGTTTAGACTCTCCTAGACATTTCATCGAACACCTCTCGGTCGTGAAATCTATACATGTCAAGATCTAGTTGTTATTCTAGATCTAGCATTAAGAACACTAAACCATAAATATCTAAGTCATATTTATCACTAGACACCATTTTGTAACCATAAATCATCTCAAATGCACCATTCCCAAATCCAAGAAAAGACTACTCGCACATCATGTAAGAGAAGAGAGAAGATATGAGAAACATAAGCATGATTCAATGGATAAAAGATTTGTGATACAAAAACAAAAACAGAGACTCTTGATATTAAAGACTTAAAACATCAAATAAAATAACTCATAAAGGTCTAGTCTTGTTCTTGGGGGCTAAGAGGGCTATTTATACAAGTGGGGTGTAAAAGAGTGCCCTAAAGTGACAAATTGCCGCAACGCATGCCACTATCAGTCCAATGCATGCGGCTATCGACTATGATACCAAGTGGCATGCATTGGGCAGTAAATTGCTTTGTGCATGTGGCTATCGGTCCAACGCATTCCCGATATATTGTCATATGCGTTGGGCAATTTTTGCTTCTTCTCTGCCCCTTTGATGACTCCTTTGCTTCCACATTTTCCCCATGCATCTAGCTCCTCTTTCCCATGATTCCTGGCCTCAAATCCATCTTGAATTCATCCATTTATCTTTCCATAAAGCCACTCCAAAGGTTCACTTACAAATGCAAAGAAATGCATGCAAATATAATAAAATCCTAAACAATTCCTAAATTAAATGGATTTTGACACTACAATGCATTATATACAACTTAAATGCAATAAAAATATGGATAAAAGAAGCTCAACAATGCATGAAAATATGTATAAATCAACTCCCTCAGACTTACTCTTTGTTTGTCCTCAAGCAAACAACAAAGACCAACTCCGGAAGTGAGGTGAGAAAGCATGAACAAAAAGCCGCACTAGAAAAAATGCCATATGCTCAATATCCTAAAAAAAGTATCATAATGCATGGATCAACAAAGACTCATCGTACTTTGCCATATTCATCACAAAACTATATTTAGGAACCTAGGCCAAGCACCCATAAGTCACTTCCTCAACGAATCTCATTAACATTCAATTAGGCTTACATATGTGTTCTTTACTTATGGGCAAAACATCTAATCCGTTTGGCTTGGCAAGAGAAAGCATAATTATAAAAAGAAGTGTTTAAAGAGAAGGTTTCCTTCATTTTCAAGGTCGTTTATATCAAAAAGTAGTGCAATACATTAGGCAAAAGAGAGGTAGAGTCAAAAAATTTGCATACAAGGTTTTGCTTACCTCTAACGGTTCCCACCCAATGATGTCTAAGTTTACTTATCTACCCTTTGTGTTTCTCATTTAGATCTTTGAAACCATGATCTTTTTATTCACTTAAACTCTTCTTCTTATCTTTCTTTTTTGGCTACAACAAGAGTCATTTTCAACTTATGCTTAGCTTCTAACCTTCTATCTATTATTGTAAGGCCACTTTCTAATCAAACTTTTTTATTCATTTTTCTTTTCTTAAACTCTAAATGTGGGCTCTACTAGACTATTCTTTTTAATTGGTAAGGTTAGAGTTAATCCTTCTCAAATCTCTAGTGTATTTTCTTCTTCTTTTCTTTCTTTTCTGTTTCTGATTTTCTTTTTCTTTTAATCTCAACACAAACCTTAGATGATCTAATATTAAAGCTCTACTTCCCATGGTTGAGATACCAACACATTTCCATTCTCCAAAAATCGATATGAATATTCAAAGAACAACCTCCCTAAATTTCTAATTAGCCTTAAAGTGAGGCTAATTCTAAGTTAGCACTCTCTTGTCGTTCATCGTCTTTGCACACAGGTTTTTGTCCATGCGTGCACTTTCCAAAAGAGGTCTCACATTCAAATTAATAGTGGGTTTGAAAGGAAGGTCTAAGGGTTATAAATGGGTGAGGTAACTATTCATAAAGTGAGAGTAGCCACTTGAGCTAAGAAGGGTGGTAAAAATGGTAAACATAGCTAAAATGTCTCGTGTTTATCCATGGTAAAGTATGACTAAGCCCATAAGCATATTATTAAGTCAAATTTAAGTTTCACTTAGTTGTAATTGACGTTAAAAGATAACAAGTTTCAACATTTACCTAAGACTTCAAGAAGTTAATTTCAAAGATGGATTTTCCATTGAAATCAAAGCGGCCTAAGTATTATTGTACTTCTAATGAGGGCATTGAACATTAGGTAAAAGTTAACTATATACAAGGTATTCTCATCATTGTTTCCTGTGCAAATGTAATACTATATGCTTCTAATTTCCTAAGTATACACAAATGGATGCACACTATATGAGAAACTTTGAAAACAAAGAGAAAATATTTTTTGTTTTTTTGAGAAAAAGTTTTTTTCGTTTTTTTCACAAATCTTAGATATTCAAAATTGATGACTCAAGGATGAATAAAAGAGAAAAAAAACAAATAAAAATTTTCATTAGTATTAAACCCCTCCTCCGGACTTAAATTTTACTGTCCCGGTGAATTATAAATCGTGAGCTTGACTTTGAAAAACAAGTGAAAAACCAAAAGTAGTAATGAATTATGTAATTGTATAAACAATGGATTGTAGGAGTATCTTTTAATCTCATGTGTATGAATGTTGAGTTGATGAGACAGAGGAGAGTTGATGATATGGAGGAGAGTTGATGAGACAGACGAGTCATTATTAGAGTGGTTCGCGGATCTCCGCGGCTGTGTAGGAGTGACGAGGTCCTTTCCGTTCCTCCTTAGGGGTGGTTCTTGGAATGACGTTCTTGGTGGATGCATTTCTTGCTCATTTGGATCACGGATCACAAACGGCGGATGAGTTATGGAGTGTCTCAGTCTTTCGAATCATGCCTTTGTCTCTCTTGTATATCTTTGTCACTCTCGCTTGAGGTCGCATACTTATTGTAGTTTGCACTTCTTTTGATGGGCCTCCATAGCCGCGAGACAATATTTCCTTGTTGCCTTATGACCTTGGCTTATCTTCTTAGCTTATTCTCCAAGCATCGTTCAAATGGTGTCCTTTGAAGTGGTGGTGACCGCAATCGGTCGAAGAGAAAATGACCAAAGATGTCATGTTCTCTTTCTCCTTGGGGTTGGCTTTGTTAAAGTAGACTATGAAGTCTTGGTTTTCCTTGTAGGGTGGTTTACTTGTAATAAAGATGGTTAGAGAGGTGAAAGTCAATGTCCTTGTTCATTGTTGTAGAGTTGTTTTCCGGCATAGGAAGGTTACAAGCCATCCGTCTTCTTTTCTCATTCATGAACAAGTGGATTACTACATCTCTAGGACCTTAGCCAAAGGTGAATCGCATTTCTACTAAGTAAAGCATGCCCATTGTGGCTCACTCTTGGCAATTTTCAGTTGTTCTTTCCTCTCCGGCATCTTCACTTTCCCACTCATCAAGTTCAACTCGAAGGTAGTAAAACAATGGAGTGAGCATGCCTCCAATCCTTGTGACATGATGATTTTGTTTTCCTCGTTTCCTCCACATGATTAAGGAGAATACTCACGAACATGAGACCAAGATTGGTGTTGTCTCCCAAGTAATCTATCCCTCTCTCTCCATTTTGGTCCTTTAAATACCTCTTCAAGCCTTGGAAAAGAAACTTCTTGTAAGCTCATTCATAATTTTGGGGTTTCCCACTGAAAGAAAAGTGTTAGCCACAAACTGCGTTGTATATCGGATTGTTGGGTTCCGAATCTTTGTTGTTGTGGTTAAGCCCTCCATGCATACTTCTCGTGTTGAGATCTTTTATTGCTCATCCTTTACCCTAAAGGCAATGTACCCAAAAAAGTACCCCAAGTCTCCATCTCCTTATTGGAAGTGCAATGTATATAGGAATTGAAGTGTTTGTTGTGTGTAAGAAGGATGGTGCATTCCGAACAAACTTTCAAGACCCGTTCTTTTTGGCAATCCTCGCACATGATCCTGGATGGCCATGTCTCTCGACAAATCATCACCAATCCACGATGTTGCTTCCACTCTTGAATGCTTTTGGAGACGTAAGTAGATGTTTCGTTCCTTAATCGGTCATGATTGGTAAGATATCTGCATAGCGGATTGTGGTGGTGCGATTCTTGTTTGGTATATATACTTAAAAGTTATAGGCAAAGTGAGTTTAATATTTTGAAGGACAAATGAAAATGTTAAAGGATTTAGCTTTAATTCGATTTATGTAATTAAGTCAAGTAGCATAATCTTCCATTTTTAGCGATCTCCTTAAGCTTATTCACGACCCTAAATGCAATACACTCATGTAAAACCTAATGTCATCATCCGAATATATAATTTTTGACTATGAAAGTATTTTAAACAAGAGTATGCATTTGATTTTCACACATTCCAAACTTAGAAACATGTGGATGCTTACTTAACTACCACGTCCAAAGTCCATTTAAATTCATTTCAAGAACATTTCTAAATTTATATAGGTTGTTCACTTGGCATCATATAAATTCACAATCATGGACCAAACTCCAAGTAGTAATTGCTAGTTATGTACAAACAAACAAAGCATCGAACAATCAACACCTTAAATTTAATAAATTTCAAAAATCATCTCTCTCTTAAAAATCCAACATAATTGAATATTTCAAGTTGAAGACCATATCTAGGAATTTCCCAAGTTGAGAAAGCGACTCATGACACTATACTCATTTAACACCAATTACACATGTGAACCACAAAATTCAAGTTTTCCCAAAATTGAATTCAAAAACACTATTCCCTACACTATTTATTTCAAGAACACAATTTTGATTCATGCATTTCTAGTTATTTCTAGGTGCTTTAAGTTCATAAAACACTAACAACTAAGCTTTGCCATCTCTAATAACCCACTAAACATCACTAAACACCCTCGTCCTTAGAAATAAAAAATTTAAGAGAGTAAAGGTGAGGGTTTTTAGTTTCATACCCTATTCTTGATATTTTTCAAGAGTGGAATGTAGATAGGAGGTAGAATGCAATTTAAAGAACCAAAATCTCTCTAACTTTCTCATAACTTCTCTCTTTTAAAATAAAAACTTTTCTTAGCAAATGAAGAAGATGAAGCTTGATGGTAATGAGAGAGAGAGAAAAGAGTGTGTGAAAATTAGTGGTTAAGTGTGAAAGTGTAGAAAGTTATTTGCAAATTGGTCTCTATGTTTTTAAAATTTTCAAATTCCTTTAAAACTTTTCCAAAATAACCCACATTTGATGTTTTTATAAAAAACAATTAGTGGGGAAATTCATTTTTTTCGAATTTGTGAAAATTAGGACCTAAGGTTTGTAATTGAATCAAAGGTATTTACTTTCCTTAAAACATGTTTTTGAAAAATCACTCTTCAAGATTTTTTAAAATTGTGAAATAACAACTTTGTTTCTTGATTTTAGAAGACATACCTTAGCCATTAGGAAATTGTATGTGTGTTTAGTCATTTTGGTTCATTGGAAGTGTTAATTCCATTTCCTTGGCATTTGGTTCTTGCTTCGCATGGTTCTCATTTGGTGTTTAAGCTTAGAGCAAAAAGAATGGTTTTGAAACAAGGTTGTTGCAGATTAATATATTATATACTAATAATCAAGAATGGATATATACGAATAAATGATACAAAATATCAACCCTTGACCCGACTCGAACGCTACATGTATCCTATTTTTCGAGCCGGGTATGGGACGTCTTGCGAGTCGGAGATGGGTAATGGGTACTAGTGCCTAACCCAAACACTAGGAGCCAATGATATAGCAATCTACTACCTTTAGAGCAAGAAGTTGATCGCTTAGAGAGACGTAAGAAGAAAGTGAAAGTGCTAAAAGTTGAGATAGGTAATAACATGGAGAATATTCAAGTTTAGAACCTTCCTCAACATCAAAATGGTCTTAGGACATTCCTAACACTTAGATACTCCCATAGTATCTTAATAAAATATATTTGTTGAGAAACTAATGAGAAGGATGTCTTTATTAATGATAGGAACA
>OVAN01006948.1:0-11367 GCA_900406275.1 Anastatica hierochuntica | reverse complement strand
GCCATGTCCTTGGCGCCAATTGGCGCCAGGACCAAGCTATGTCCTTGGTGCCTGTTGGCGCTGAGTCACTGATAATGTTCAGCCGTAGTATGTTGACTGAACCACGTCCCTTCCGATCGTCATTTCCTTCGAATCGTCACTTGATCGTCTCTCGTTTCGTCTCGATTGGAGTTTCCGCCAAACCGTCATGACAATAGTCGCAAGGATTCATGCTTCCTGTAGACTTCGTATCAATCGTATAAAACGACAACATTTAACTTAAACACCAGAAGAGTCTAAACTATACGATCGACCTTAGCGGTCCACGAAGTTGTTGCCGCTTATTCCTATGAGAAACGGTTTTCCGTGATAAATCGTAAAAATCACTTAGCCGCGAAATGGCCCAAAAGGGCCTAAACTGCGACAACGGTCCACTTACGATTTTCGGGTGAGAACCGGCCCATTTGCAATGACGGTTCACCAGGGTTTCGTGAAAATATCAAGCTTTGAGAAGATAAGGAAGGATCTCGAAATGATATAGGAGAATCAGGGAAAAAAGGAATATTTTCGCGAAAAGATATGAACGAATCAGGACGAAAAAGGAAATCGAGCCAGCCCACGAAGATCTATACAAAGGATGCGAAGTGAAAGAAAAAAGAGTAGAAACATTCACATTCACAGAGCTTTTCGTCACCATAAAACACTTAGAAAACTAGGGTTCTTATTTCGTTTTCGTTAGCGAGCTCCGTCTCAACTAGGTTACGAGTCTACGTTGTAGTTCTACGTAATCGTCGCCAACAGATCTTGCGGCCACGGCTTAACACCGGTTGCGCACGCTGCGATCACGAAATTTGAATAAGATCCCTTAACTTCTTTGTTAACTGTGTCTGTCAAATCGTTCTTCGTTTATGTTTTTCGCATACTTTAGATTCGTTCTCGTCTTCGCTTTGTATTCGTTCACGTTAACCTGTTTTACGAATCCTGTTACTTTTTCACCGTTAATTTAATATCACTTCGCAATCTGTTTCGTATTAACCTACTTTCGTTATTAACTTGTCTCGTTTCGTAATTCGACCTAAATCTCGCATACTGCTCGTTCATATGTTTTACTCACGCTGTTTTGTTTGATCTTATCTCGCAGATAAATTTCGTATTTCTTATTCACTAAATCGCTAACTTGCTACTCGATCTGATGATCTTTGGCTACAGAGAATCCGTGAACCACGTATCATTGATAGTTAGAATTTCGGTTCCCACAGTTCATCTTTTCCTCGCTCGAATGCTAGTACTTCACTTGGTTCCATCAATTGAGCATCTAGTAATCTTTGTATTCTGTGGCTTCATTTGATAGGATTTCCTTTGATTCCTTTTCGTAGATTAAGGCTATATAGCTCTTCTAGCTCTTCAGCAAAATCATCATCAAGACATTCAATTGAGAAAGCGGTTCCATCGATAGTTGGCTTCTTCATAATATCCAAGATATTGAAATTCAATATCAAATCTCAAAGATGAAGATCTATCTTTCCTCCCCTTACATTAATTATGGCTCTCGCGGTTGAAAGAAAAGGTCTTCCAAGAATGATAGGGTTCAAGGGTTCTTCATCCATTTCCAAGACCACAAAGTCCGTTGGAACCTCGAAATTTCCAATCATCAATTGCAAATCATCAAGAATACCATGTGGATATTGAATAGATCTATCCGCCAATATCAATTGGATCCTTGTTGGCTTAAAATTCGTGTAGTCAAGCTTCTTAGAGTTTCTCAAGGGCATTAGGCTAACACTTGCTCCTAAATCAACCAAACATTTCCCAAAGGTTATGTGCTTCAAAGTACAAGGCAAAGTGAAACTTCTGGGGTCTCTTCGCTAGGTGGGAAGTTTGTTTTGAATGATAGCACTACATTCACGAGTCACAAATTCCATGACGGAATCGATTATTTTCTTCCTCGTGATGATATCCTTTGGCCCCTTGTTCACTATGGGGTTATCTTGGCACCACTCCATGAACGGTACGGTTACCACTAGTCCTCCCATATGATCTTTTATCTTTTGTTACCTAGCCGCCATAATTTGCCTCTTAAACCTTCCCGGAAAGTGTAGATTCAACTCATCCATAGGAAGGTTAGTGTCGGTGGGCATGTAATCCTTTTTCTTCTTTTTGCGCGGAGGAGGTTTATCCTTGGGCTCCTCCTCTTGAATCTTAGGTGCCTCCATAGGTGTCTCTTCCTTCTTAGTTTCTTCTTCATTCTCATCTTGCTCTTCTTCGTTAAGCGGCATTTGCCTTCCGCTTCTCAAAGTTATTGCATGACAAACCTCCTTCGGGTTGACCACACACTTACCGGGTAGACTACCCTTTTGAAACTCTTGTTTAGAAGCTTGTTCCGCTATTTGGTGCTATATACCCTTCACAAAGTTAGCAAGATAATCATACTTCTCCGATAACTCCACATAATTCCCATGAGTCTTGTGGTCTAACGCATCAAGTCTATCGTTTAAGTCTCTCCTAATCTCCACATTTCCAATCACAAGCTCTTTTATCGAGGAATGCATGTATTCTACCGTAGAGATGGTAGGTCTCTTTGGAGTAGTGGGTGTCGTTGGTGTCGTAGGAGTCCGTTCTTCTAAACTTTTTCTATGTGATGAACCTTGTGAATAACTCCCGTAGTAACTTTCTTGAACAAAACTCATCTCCTCTTGTTGATCAAAGAAGCTTTCATCGATCCTTAGCTTCTTCTTCTTTGGCTTGAGGACCACTTTTGCTATTTCATCAATCTTTGTGTTCAATTCCTCAAAGCGTTTATTCTCAATCTTTGGTGTGAAACCAAAGTTTTATTCTCCAGCATAACTCTTAGCCAAATTTTCGTCCAATTTCTCTCCTTGAGCTGCGGTCAAGCTTTCAAAATTTCCATTGCTTGTCGTATTCATAGCAAACCGAAAATGTTGATGAATTCCCCTATGGAAAAGTCTTAGTAGACTTCCTTTAGTGAATCCATGGTGAGGGCAATTCCTCACATACCCACTAAACCTTTGCCAAGTTTCAGCGAGTGGCTCTTTAATCCCTTGTTCGAAGTTAGCAATGTTATTCCGGAAGTTTGTAGTCCTTCTATGCGAGTAGAAATGTCCTAGGAATCTCTTTTTGCATTGATCCCAAGTGGTTATAGAAGAACTAACCACAGTCTTCTCCCATTGTGAAGCTTTATCCCCAAATGAGAAAGCATAGAGAGATAGCTTCACATAATCTCTGGGAATCCCTTGAATCTTTGTTATATCGCATAGTCTTTCGAAGTTGTCAAGGTGTTCGATGGGGTTTTCCATGTCCAAAGCAAAAAATTTTGCGTTATGGATTATGTTAATGAGGCTAGAGTTCATCTTGTGATGGGGCATATCTCCCGGTGTGGATCTTATTCCCATCCTAGTGTAGCTCGTGATTGGTGTATCAAAGTCACCAATAGTCTCCTCATATGCTCCCATTCCGCCAACTCCTTCTTGAAATTGGTGATTCATCATCTTTGCAACAAAACACAAACAAAAAGAAAAAGAAAATATTTAAATAAATTGAAAAGTAAAGCTTAGTCTCAAAACTAAATGAAATCCCAAAGAAAATGTTAATCTAGCAATCGTGCTCCCCGACAACGACGCCCAAAATCTTATTGGGGTCTCGGAAGACAACAAAAAAGCTTTAAATTTATAAGCTCATTTCGTAACAATCACACAATCCGCAAGTGCATGGATAACTCTTACTAGATACTTTAACAACTAGAATGACTTCTTTAATGGATCAAAGACTAGATAACTTAAGAAATGAGATTGAGCAATCTGATCATGAAAGATTCAAAAGAAGTCCACACAATTCGGCAACTGAGAACTACTACAACCATTCTTCTCGATCTAATAGCCCAAGGAGAAGAAGACGTGACAGAGAAGAAAGACAACCGCAAGCCATTGATCCTCTTGGTAGTCTTAAACTTCCAATTCCCATTTTCAGAGGCACTAGTGATCAAGAAGAGTATCTATAGTGGGAGAAAAGGATAGAACTTATGTTCCACTGCAGAGATTATACACAACAATGCAAACTTAAGATTGTTCCTACAGAATTTAAAGATTATGCTTTGAGTTGGTGGGATAATTTCTTTATAACCAGGAGAAGTGCAGGAGACATTCCCATTGAAACTTGGATTTAGATGAAGATTATCATGAGAAGAAGGTCTGTGCCAAGTAATTACCAGAGAGAGTTGCACTTTAAACTCAGAAACTTACCTAAAGGAAACCAGTTTATGGAAGAATACTTTAAAGAGATGGAAACTCTAATGATAAGAGCTGATATTCAAGAAGATCGTGAAGCGACTATGGCTCGCTTTATGGGATGACTGAACAGAGATATTATAGACAGATTGGAGGTTCATCACCATGTGGTGTTAGAAGAACTTTTACACAGGGCAATCATGTTTGAGAAAAGTTAAGAGAAAGAGTTACAAGTCTCATTACGTGCCCAACAAGCAAAACTACCAAATAGATGAAAAGACCAGCGCGTACAAGGATTCTAAGCCATTTTCTAAGCCAAAGACACAAGAACAAAGACTCAAGGGAAAAGAAAAAGCAACAACGTCCAAAACCAGAGATATATAATGCTTTAAGTGCAAGGATTTTGGCCATTATTCAAATGAGTGTTCCAACAAGCGTGTGATGGTTTTAAGAGACAATGGAGAGCTAGAATCTTAAAATGAGCAGTCTGAAATAGAGTCCTTAGAAGAGAAAATGGAGATGCCTACTAAAGGAGAGTTACTTGTCACAAGAAGAACTTTGAACTTACAAACCAAGACTGATGGAGATGAGCAAAGAGAGAATCTATTTCACACTCACTGTGTTGTTTTTCATAAAGTGTGCAACCTAGTCATTGATAGAGGGAGCTCTAAAAATGTAGCCAGCGAAACCATGGTGGAGAAGCTTGGTTTGAAGGTGATGAAACGACCAAAGACTTACAAGCTACAATGGCTTAATAATCAAGGAGAAATGGAGGTAAAGAAACAAGTAATGGTGCCATTTTCTATTGGAAAGTATGAAGATTAGATTTTGTGTGATGAATTACCAATGGATGTTGGTCACATTTTGCTTGGAAGGCCATGACAATCAGATCGAAGAGTGATACATGATGGCTTTACCAATCGATATTCCTTTAAATTTAAAGGAAACAAGACTGCTTTGGTTCCATTAACTCCTCAAGAGGTTCATCAAGATCAAATCAGTATGAAAAGAGCAAAGCACAAGCTGATTCTAAACTCAAATATCTAGTAAATCTTATGATCAAGAAGCCAAAAGGAAGTCACTTCCCACATGTTCTTTTTGTTCTTAAAGAATGTTTTAACTTAAACCTTTCAATGCAGGATTTGCCTAGAAAAATACAATTACTTTTGCAGGAATTTCAGGATGTATTTCCAGAAGAGAGACCCAAAGGATTACCACCGATCATAGGCATTGAACATCAAATCAATTTCATACCAGGAGCCTCTCTTCCAAATAAATCAGCATACATAACTAATCCTTTGGAAACTTAAGAGCTTGAACAACAAGTTATTGAACTTATGGAGAAAGGACATGTTCGTGAGAGTATGAGCCCATGTGCAGTACCTGTCTTGCTTATACAAAAGAAAGATGGCAGTTGGAGGATGTTTGTTGATTGCAAAGCCATCAACAATTTCACTGTAAAGTATCGACATCCTATACCTAGATTAGATGATATGCTTGATGAATTACATGGACCTAACATCTTCTCTAAGGTTGATTTAAAAAGTTGATATCATCAAATTAGGATGACAAAAAGAGATGAATGGAAAACTGTATTCAAAACTAAAAATGGGATATATGAATTGTTAGTGATTCCATTTGGGCTAACTAATGCACATAGCACTTTCATGAGACTAATGACCCATGTTCTTAGAGCTTTCATAGGTCATTTTGTAGTAGTCTACTTTGATGACATTCTGGTTTATAGCAAGAACTTGGATTAGCATGTTGAGCATCTTAGACATGTCTTAGAAGTGCTTAGGAATGAAACATTGTTTGAAAATTTAAAGAAATGCACTTTTGGAATAGATAACCATGTCTTTTTAGGATTTGTTGTAAGTGCCGATGCAATTAAGGTTGATGAAGAAAAGATCAAAGCAATTAAAGAGTGGCCAAGTCCAAAAATAGTTGGTGAAGTAAGAAGCTTTCATGGACTAGCAGGATTCTATAAGAGATTTGTCAAATATTTTAGCACTTTGACTACACCACTTACTGAAGTAGTAAAGAAGAAAGTTGGATTCAAGTGGGAACAAGCACAAGAAGATGCATTTCAGAATTTAAAAGAGAAGCTTACTCAATCTCATATCCTTTCACTTCCTTTAATAAAACTTTTGAAATTTAATATGATGCTTTTGGAGTTGGTATTGGTGTTGTTCTTATGCAGGAAAAGAAGCCTATAGCTTACTTTAGTGAAAAGCTTGGAGGAGCCACACTGAACTATCCAACTTATGATAAAGAACTCTACGCACTTGTGAGGGCTTGGAAATGTGGCAGCATTATCTTTGGCCTAAGAAATTTGCTATACATATTGATCGTGAATCACTCAAGCATTTAAAAGGCCAACAAAAACTGAACAAGAGAAATATTAGATGGATTGAGTTCATTGAAACCTTCTCTTATGTGATCAGATACAAAAAAGGCAAAGAAAAAATTGTTGCTGATGCATTATCTCGAAGGTATGTTCTCTTAACTACTCTTGAGACAAAATTAGTTGGATTTAAGAAAATAAAGACTTTATATGCCACTGATTCTGATTTTAAGGATATATGTACTTCTTGCGAGAAGTTTGGAAGTGGTAAGTACTTTAAAAGTGATGGATTTTTCTACTTTAAAAATCGACTATAAGTGCCTAACTCTTCTTTAAGAGACTTGTTTGTCAAGGAAGCTCTTGCAAGTAGTCTAATGGGTCATTTTGACGTGGCTAAGACACTAATTGTTGTACAAGAACATTTCTTTTGGCCACACATGAAAAGAGATGTAGAGAAATCTTATGAAAGATGCGTAACTTGTAAGCAAGCTTAATCCAAAATCCAAATCGACAGTGTGTACACTAATTTACCCATTCCTTTGCATCCATGACATGACATTTCAATGGATTTTGTTCTTGGATTAACTAGAACTAAAACTTGAAAAGATTCAGTGTTTGTAGTTGTTGATAGATTTTCAAAAATGGCGCATTTTATTTCTCGTCATAAAATTTATGATGCCATGAATGTTGCTGGATTGTTCTTTAAAGATATTGTTAGGTTGCATTGCATGCCTAGGACAATAGTTTCTGGTAGAGACACTAAGTTTCTTAGTTTGTTTTGGAAAAAAATTTGGTCTAAGTTAGGAACTAAGTTGTGTTTCTCTACTACTTGTCATCCACAATCTGATGGGCAAACATAAGTTGTGAATATAAATTTGTCTACATTGGTGCGTGCATTTATTAAAAAGAATTTAAAATCTTGGGAAGAATATTTGCCACATGTTTAATTTGCTTATAATTATGCTTAACCTTCTGCATCAAAGTTTTCTCCATTTGAAATAATTTATGGTTTCAATCCTTTATCACCTTTGGATCTAATGCCTTTCCATGTGAGTGAAAGAGATAGCTTAGATGAGAAAAAGAAAGCTGAACTTGTAAAGCAGATACATGAGAAGGCCATGATCAATTTGGAGAACAAGACCAAGCTTTATACTAAGCATGCTAACAAAGGCAGAAAAGAGATGATCTTTGAAGAATGAGATTTAGTTTGGATACATCTAAGAGATGAGAGGTTTCCCAATAAAAGAAAGTCCAAACTTATGCCCAGAATCGATGGTCCTTTTTAAATCATCAAGAAGCTCAAGAAGAACACCTACCAGCTAGATCTCTAAGGTAAGTATAATGTAAGCTCAAGCTTTAATATTACTGTTCTAGTTCCTTTTTGTGCAGAAGAAATAGATTTGAGGTCAAATCCTTTTCAAGTGGGAGAAGATGATGTTAAAATGACCAGCAAAGGAACTAAAGAAGTTAAAGAGATGGAGCAACAACTTGAACCAGAGCTTAATGGAGCTAAAGGAGGATGTTGGGGTCAAAAACGGCAAAATCGAAATCGACGACCAAGATTCCCGAGTAACTCCTAGAAGATATCGTGATACGAGTTTCGAGGCGATAGGAAATCGCCGTAAACATCGGGTGATCACATCGTTTCGGAGATAAGAGCAAGGTCCGGTCGCCAGTGGGCGACTAGATTCTCTCCGAAAGTCTAGTCACCCCTAGACACGAACCACGTCTAGTCGCCCATGGGCGACTAGACACGAACCACGTCTAGTCACCCATGGGCGACTAGAATCTCACGAAAGTCTAGTCGCCCATGGGCGACTAGACACGGATCACGTCATGGGCTACTAGACCTTCGACAACATCTAGTCGCCCATGGTTGACTAGACCACATCTTCTTGATCATCTTTTCCCTCGAATCCCGGTTTGATTGTTTCTTGTTTCGTCTCGATTTCCGTTGAAGTTTCGCGTCAATAATCGTAAAGACTTCTACTTTTCGTAAAAACTTTGTATCGATCGTATAAAACAATAACGGTTAACTCGAACACCAACATTGTCTTAACTATATGATCGGTCTTACCATTTCGCGAAATCGTCACCGCTTAGTCATAGGAAGAACGATTTATCCGAAAGAGAACGGACCCAACTACGTCAACGATTAATCCGAGTTCCGCGAAAGAGAAAAGGAAAATACGATAAAGTCAAAGTATGATGATAAATATCGAAAACTCGTAAAAATAAGGAATATTCTCGCAAAATGGAATATTTCCGCGAAAGGATATGGTCAAATCTAGGGCGAAAAAGGAAACGAGATTGACTTACGAAAGTATATAGAAGAAGGGCTACGGAGAACGAGGAGGTGAGACACATAAATTTCTTCACAAATCATACATAGAGCTTTAGGTTTCTTTTCGTTTTTCCGAGCGAGCTGCGTCTCAATTAGGTTTACAAGTCTTACGCTGTTTGAACAAGGATACTCGCCGACAACTCTCGCGGCCATGACTTACCACCTGTTGTAACGCTTATCGTTGTTTGGCTTAGCAAAAATCTGGGACCTTAAGGAAAGTTAGGGGTTTCCTGGCTTTCTTTCGAATACGATAATCGACAGTGCGAATTTTGGTTCCCACATTTTGGCGCTAGAAGGAGGAGGACT
The DNA here is from genome assembly GCA_900406275.1 of Anastatica hierochuntica. Taxonomy (NCBI): domain Eukaryota; kingdom Viridiplantae; phylum Streptophyta; class Magnoliopsida; order Brassicales; family Brassicaceae; genus Anastatica; species Anastatica hierochuntica. Next base: position 2,150 of record OVAN01006948.1, on the reverse strand, counting down.
TGGATTCTTTCACACCAGATCACTGATCGATCAAGAAACGATATGTCTAGACTAATAGACGATGCTGTCATCTCATTCAAAGATAGAGCAATGGCCGATCATGCTTACCCTCGCAACGATCTCCTTGGTATCGAATTAACGATCAAAATATCGATGTCGCGAGAATATTAGTCGACACCGGCTATTCGGCTGATATTATCTTTAAAAATACTCTCGAGAGGATGGAAATCAAACTATTTGAAATCACAGGAAGTCTGAACCCGCTGATAGGCCTCTCGGAAGAAGCTACTATTACCCTCGGCTCGATTAACCATACAGTTAGAGCCAGGAGCATAGCAAAAATCGTGAAGTTCTTAGTTATAGATCGCCCCGCTTCATACAATGCGATCGTGGGAGTTTCGTGGCTAAACTCCATGCAAGTCGTACAATCTACGAACCATTATTGTCTCAAATTCCCGACTAATTCAGAATCGAAACAATCCAAGGAGACCGTAACGTATCACAGGTCTGTTTCGCTGCCGAACTAAAACGTAAAAATACGATGGCGGAAGCTTTCTTTCAAAAGAAAAAGAAAAAAGATTCTATCGAAGACCCCTTAGAACAAGATCAAACCAACTTGTGAGCTCGTCGTCTCGGTATGCCTTGACGAAGAGTTCCCTGAGCGTTGTGTCGAAATCGACGCTAATCTTTGCGATCCCATAAAAACACAGCTTATAGCTTTCTTAAAAGAGAACATACGCACGTTCACTTGGACCGCAGAAGACATGCCAGGAATTGACATCAATGTGACATGTCACGAAATCAACGTGGATCCAACTTACAAACCTGTCAAACGGAAAAGGCAAAAATTGGGACCAGAACGCGCTACCGCGGTCAATAATGAAATCGAAAAACTCCTAAGAGTCGATTCTATAACAGAAGTTAGATATCCATACTAGCTCGCCAATCCCGTTTTGGTCAAGAAGAAAAACGAAAAATGGTGAGTCTGCGTCGATTTAACCTATCTCAATAAGGCATGCCCGAAGGACGACTTTCCGCTGCCACACATTGATCTCCTGGTAGAGGCCACGACGGGAAACAAGCTCTTATCATTCATGGATGCTTTTTCGGGATACAATCAGATCATAATGAATCCTGATGATCGTATCCCAATGACCAGGTCGCCATCGAGGCCCTTAGAAAAGGTCTTTGGTATCGATCTGAGTTTTGGTCGGAGATAACGATAAACCCTCCCCCGACGATCGACGATGCCCTTCACAAGGCATCTAGATAAATTACCCTGGAAGAAGAAACGACATCATTGGATAAAATCCATAAGAAACCTCAGAATCCTCCTAAAAGCAATGTTCCAGAAGGAAAGGGACCACCTAAAAAGGGGAATTTCCGGAACAACTAAACTCAAGGAGAGCACTCCTATGCGGTAGAGGAGGAACAACAAGAGAAACCTGTCGTCGCGACAAGCAGGGCACCCTGGTCCAAAGCCTACGATGAGAACAAGTTTTGTTCCTATCACGACAGGAAAGGCCATTCCACAGAAGAGTGCTGGGATCTCCAGCGGCAGCTAGCTGCTAAGTTCGCCTCTGGCGAAATAAAAGACATAAAGCTGAAAAAGCCTGCAGCATTCCAGAAAAGAGCTCCAAGAGAGACATCTCCGAAGTGAGACAGGTCCCCCGAAAAGGAGACCGGTTCGCCGCCTCCAGCCCCGAAGAAAAGAATAAATATGATTCTTGGGAAGTGTCCTTCAGGAAAGAGCCTCCGAATAAGCGAACCGAGACCTCTTCTCGAGGGATCCCGAAGGTACACTTAGCGGGATTGAGCTTCATGTCGTATTTGTTAAGGATATCGAAGCATTCCTTCTGGTGAGAGACGTGATCGTCTCTGTCTGAAGATTTNAGCTGTCCGGCGAACATTTTGTTCACGAGCCTTTGATAGGTGGCTCCTGCATTCTTTAAACCGAATGGCATTACCTTATAGCAGTAGGTCTCGCGTTCTGTTATGAACGCGGTTTTTTCCTGATCCTCGGGGTCCATCATGATTTGATTGTATCCCGAGAAAGCGTCGATAAAAGACAAGAGCTGGTGGCCAGCCGTGGCCTCGAATAATCAGTCGATGTGAGGTAGCGGAAAGCTGTCCTTTGGACATGCTTTGTT
>OVAN01006947.1:0-20415 GCA_900406275.1 Anastatica hierochuntica | reverse complement strand
AATATATAAATGAGTAATTAGAGTTATTTTAATTTATTAGATACATTTAATGAAAAATTAAAATATGTTTATTTTGAAAAATCGCACATGAAAAGGTTTATATCTTCCCTTTTAATAAAATAGATTTGAGATGATTCACTTTTGAAAATACAAAAAAATGTTTTAAAATAGTTAAACGTTCAAATGGTATATATATGTGCGCGTGTGTAGCCGAAGAAAAGAATCGATCGATGTGTGTACAAACTGAAAATCACAATGTTTATTTATTGCTCTTTTCTTGTAATTATATATATCTATCTATGTTACTCTGTAGTAGAAGAAACTAAATTTGGGAAGAAATAGTTGGAGACGATTTTTAGAGTCGTGGAGATTTTACAGCAGAATATTAATAACCTATAAATGAAAAAAAAAATATAACATTTCTTGATAATGATTTTAGTTATGCATGAGACGTTATATCTGATTCTAACGAGAATGATTTGGAATTTGGATAAAGCCGCCAAATAGAGAGAGAGAGCGTTTGGTTTGTTACGTAGAAAAGGAGAAGAGTGATCACTTTCAAAGAGTGATCACACATCATCTTCCCACGTGTGTTCCCTGTCATCCTTCTTCAACTTTCTTTCTTTTTTGTTTAAATTGTCTTTTTTTTTCCTTTTTAATATATGGTAGAGAAATTCGAACTTTAATCTAAGAAGTAACCCATCATGCAAAAGAATTCAGAATCGAAACTGAGACATGAAGTATATATATAAATTTTTTTGATAAAGTTTTTTTCTTCTATAGGCCAGATGCTCTTCCGACAGAAAACATGACCATCTCACTATGCGAAAATCTCCAAAAATTTATGTCTCATAAAAAAGTCACTTTTCACCACTTTAATAAATGGGGAAGATCATTGTCTTTCGCATCATAATTTGATCGGCGATATTCGAGAATGACTATCCCAGTTCACGAGGACAGATGTTGTTTGGGCGGGTCGCGAGTCAAACCAAGTAACAAATTGTTTGTTGAAACTACATTTACATATCACTCAATATTTGAATTTTTCTTTTTAGTATCTCATTGTATTACAAATTTGTTATTCGGCGATCATTATTAATACAATAGAAATCATTTGGGGAAAAAGTCACTTTTCAAATTAATTTTAAAGAAATTGAAAGAAATAACCAAAAACATTAGGTTATTTAAATTTGATATCCCTCCAATTTGTATTTTACTATTTCAGCTCCACTTTTTTTTGTTGACAAAGGTGGGAAGATATTGTCAAACAACCCCAATAAAAAAAATGACTCCCTAAAATTTAAAAAATCAAAACCCTACACTTATTCACTTAATTAATCCTTAATTTTATATTTGATTTTTTTTTTCAAAGCAGAAAATAAAAAGAATCGTGTAAGTTGGGGGTGTAGGGACAAGAGCATCTGAAGAAGTTTAAACTAAATGGGGAAAAAATCATTTGGATATTTTGATGTTGGTATGATTGATTAAATTTATGAAAACAAAACATATCAGCCATCCTCTCTCACAGATAAGCGTAAAATTATTGGGACTAATAATAATTTGGGTTATTATAGAAAATTGAGTGAAAGTTGTCTCGCCGAGGAAAATAAAGTTGAGCAAATCATGTTTTTAAACTAAGTTATTTTAATTAACATAATTCACGTATGTTATTAATAAATGCTAAAGAAAGAGTTGTTCGTAACATCCTCGTCCAGCGAGAACAGTCCAACGAGAACAACAGTAAAAGCAACGGGTTCGTGTGACAAATACCATCCAAATTCGAACTTATTTAAAGGCTGGACACCCTTACACAGGTATAGAGAGATAATTTATCCGTAAAAAAAAAGTTAAAGATAAAAAGAGGAAAAAAAAAGAAGAAAAAGAAAAGCACTAATCGAATGTCCAAATCAACAATTATACTGTGTTTTTTTCATTGGTGCCTTTATACTAAATAGTCGAAAAAGAACAACTTTTAAGTACTTTTAAAAGAGATCGACTTTCCAATTAAATGTGCGTATAAAAATTAAAGACATATACGAAAAGGGAATATAAATGTGCGTATATGTATTGTATGATTTATTTTCATCCATTGAGATATATTTGCAAAGTATGATTTAAAAGTAATGTCTACTGATTTCAAACAACTGTATTCCTCTCAAGGTGGTGACTGGACTCAACTTTAATTATAGCTTAAATCAAAAATTAAAAGGCCATTACTAATGTTAACATCTGCATAAAAGCAAGGTTAAATACTACAATTTCTGGTACTGCTCATGCAAGGAAATTTCAGTTTTATATATTCGTCCGTGTAAATAAATAAATACTATACAGGTTTTGTGTGTACTCAAGAATTAAATTCTACTCATTTTCATTAATTCCACTCTCTTTTTTTTCACTATTTATTTTTGCTCTCCTTCAGTTTTTTCAATTCATCAACCACTATTTATACCCTAAATTACATATCACATTGCTCGCTAACTAGATTTGCCATAGAAACACATGTATCTATCTTATTAAAACATAAGTACACAATCTTTTTTATGTGTGTTTTTTAAAAAGAAACAAAACTGATACTAGCTACTATTTCACATATTTAAACAAACATATTAAAATATTCCAATATTGTTTTCACTTAGTCATTATCAAAATTACGAACCAACACAATTTAAAATCATCATTTTCACCGGAAGCCGTCAGCTCAGCTGGAAAGGCTTTCGTGGTATGTGCCAGAGAACCCTAGTTCGAGTCTCAGCAGAAGCTGGGAAGAGTCCATATTACATGGGTTGGACTCCTCCCTCGGGAGACGTACGGGCCTTGGGCCCCGAATCTCCGGATCAACCAAAAAAAAATCATCATTTTCACCAACTTTAAATATTTTTTTTTCAAATTTAAAATAAATTCATATTTTTTTTAAATAGTTATATTACAAATTCATATTCTCAAAATAAAAATTGTAACAAAAATTCAAAAAAAATCATAAAGTGATAAAATTTTGAAAACCTATAAAAATTTATAAAATAATTTATATAAACTATAAAATTTAAATTTAGTCATCTGATATTTTTTAAAAAACTATAGCGGATTTCGTTTCACGGTATTTCAGTTACTAGGTATTATCAGAACTGAATCCGTATCTGAACTCGTACGAGTATCCGAGGAAACCTGAAAACCCAAAAATCTCAAACCTAAACCCGAACCAGGAATTCGAGATGACTAAAAAATCTAAAAGTTTTCAACCTAAACCCGAATCTGAAACTCGCAATAACCAAAAATTCTGAACCTAATACTCGAAAAATCTAAACATAGTCAATATATATATATATATAATTTTTAAAAAAACATGCGTGGTCCGCGGATCAAGCTCTAGTTATAATTAAAAATGAAGTATATTTATGTAATTCATCATATATAGATGAAAAATATATATGTACATCTCAAAATGAAGTCTAGTTATAGTCACATTTAATTAGTTTTAACTTGTAAAGGTGAATTATCTTTTCTTAGGCCATTTTTTCCTTCTTTCTTTAGGGTTTCAATGGATTTGGTGACTAACTTTTGTTGGTTGCCTTTTTTTTCTTTCTCCAATTAGATCTTAAAAACATTTCAATATGTGGTTCTTTTGGGTTCGGAAAATTCACTTTATAGAAAGAGCTCTCTTTATAAAGAAAAGCAAAATCTTTTACGTGGGTTTGGCTCTTTAAACCATTCTTTAATAAAGCAAATTTAAATTAATCATACAGAATAAAGAAATGAAAATTATGGTGAAAAAAAAAGAAATGAAAATTATTTGTTCTTCCCTTGAATCTGTAGGGAGATATAACTCATATTTTATTGATCTTGCATATAATAAATTATCTGTGAACCGGAAAAACATATAATAAATAATGAATCCATTTATATTTGAACGTACTAGCTTGTCAGCTTATGTTACGTTATTTTAAAATAAGTAGATTATCAATTAAAGACATGCGATTTCGTTGATGTATCACTATTCAGATTCGAAACCATATATTAAGCATATGGTTTAATAAAAAATATTATATGTCATTAATAAAAAATCACCGAAGGATCAAATTTGATTTAGTTTATGACTTTATTCACATAATCATGTATATACTGTAAATTAATTATATAATTTTATGTCGTAATCGTTCCAACAAATAATGAAGTCTTTTTGGTATTAAATCCAAGATCCGATGTGAGCATATATCCAAAAAACATTTGAATGAGGTTTCAATTTTTTAAAATATTTAATTATTTTAAGAAAACATTTTTGTTCATGTTGTCATTGTTGTGTATAGAAAAAAATGTGTGGAATAGAAAAAATTGTAAGACTCATTACAAATACAACATATAAAATATCTTTTTTTGTCTATTGTAATTCGTGAGAGGAGATAAAAAGAAGCATATAGTATTTTTTTCTATTTTTGCGAAATTAAGTATGTATTATATGGAACCTCATTTTATAGTTTCGTATTGGACCTCAGATATTTCATAACCGATTCAAATCATAACTTTTTAACCCAAATCAAATAGCATGTTAGACTTTTTCATACTAGAACATTTATCACATCATTACAAATAATTAACATTTATTTTTGATTATTAAAATTTTAACTGCCTAACGTTTTTTTCTAATATTGATTAGATGATTAGATCAAAAATTACTTTTAAGTATTTAAAAATGCAATATTTTATTTATCAGATACATATAACATATTAACGCTTAAAAATAATATGGATTACTTGCAAATTATATAAATCATTAAATATTGGATTTATTTTCGACTTTATATTAAATATAATAAACATAAATTTTTTTTTCTAACTACACCAATAGATCATCATATAAAATCTTGCACAAAACACATATTATCTACTAATATGTGTAAATATGATGAGTTGTTTTCTCTCTCAGGCACAAGTCTCTAGGTTAGCCACACCTACTTCTCGGTTGTGAGCTTTCCGCTGTGTCACCACCTACCACCGCAACTACTACACCCGAATTTTCAAATTCTAAAATTTTTCGACGAAAAATCAGCGACTTTGAAAGCTTTCGAGTGACTTTCAAAGCATGACTCGCATCAGAGAAACACATCCACTTCACAGAGCAACCAAAATTGAAGAAATGGGGGGGAAAATCTCTGAAAAATTGCTACTTCACACCCTGCTTCTCTGGTTGTCCTGAAGCGGGTAGCCTAAGTCTTCGCCTCATTTACAACTTCATGAGCTCTTCCACCGGAAACTCAAAGAAACTTCACACCTTCTGATGCAGAACCATTGTTTGTTTTCTAGTCACTCCCTTTCACTTAGAACCTCAGCCTAGAGACACCAGAGGCTACACCCTCCACTTCCCCGCCCTGAGATGACTTCCAGAATTCATTCTCTGCAAAAAGAAAGGGCATCTCTAGAGATACCTCCTCTCCACCTTGCAGAGCACGAGTCAGAGTCTCAGTTCCAAATAATGATGAGTTTTTGCAAAAGCAGTCTTATTGGAAGAGTGAAAAACCCAAGTATTCAACGTATCTGGTCACTGATTCTACGCTTCTCAGATCTATGGAAGACCTCCTCTCGCTCTATAGGAGCCGACTTGGGAAATGGCCTCTTCGAGTTCCAGTTTAGCTATGAAGCCGACCTACAAATGGTGCTTGAAAATACACCATATCACTACTCCAAGTGGATGGTTATCCTCCAAAGGTGGAAACCCACTGTCTCTAAAGATGTTCCCTCTCAGATTCCTTCTTGGATTACACTACAAGGCCTTCCAGTCCATCTTTGGACTGATTATATTGTCAGATCTATCGGAGATGATATTAGTTTTATAGAAAAAGTGGAGCGTTCAGATACTTCGACCAGAATGAGGGTACATGTGAATGGTTCAAAACCTCTCATTACATCATCTATAGTGGAGGTTGAAGATGACAGAGAAGTAGAAGTTACATTAATTTATGAAAAGCTGAAAAAGCACTGTAAGATTTGTTTATGCTTTGAACCACGAAAAACAAGATTGCCTGGAAGAACTCCAAAACCACTTACAGGAAACTCACCAAAGCCTCACAAGCCCCACAAGATAGAAGAACCAATGGGAAACCCCATATCTCCCAAGCAGCCTTTGACTCTAGAAAGAGGCACATAGAAGAGGATAAAGATTTTGATGTGGTTAGGCCTCGCCATAAGTCTAGATTTAGACATCATGGTAATCACTCGGCTGTGGAGACCCAAAGGTATCATGAAAATTCTTGGGAAGGTACTCTACAAGCTTTCTACACATCACTCTCCAAGAGGTTTCCGAGACGAGCCACATAAGAGACCTCAACAAAGAACTCAAGCAAGATATCTTAATGCTCACAATGCTTAGCAACTGGTAGAAAAGAACAGTGAAGAAAGACCGAGTATACCCTCTCTCCGACGTCAATAGCATGTAGAGCCTTGCAACATTATCCCACCAAGAGAGGAACCTATGAGAAAACAGCCAATTCCCTCAACATCATCTGCCTCATCTCGATATAGAAGACCATAATTAGAGAGAGCAGAAAATCTCCCACTTCTTGGAGAAAAGCTACCTCAAGAAACTATTGAAGTAGTTATAGAGGGAACTTCATGGAGTCATGGAACAATTTGTTAATGTTGCAGACCCTACAGAAAGTGCAGCGAGAAAAGAGAGATTCAGACAAGCAGAGAAATTGGGTCAGCTGGAAGATACATCTATTCAAATGGTTCGTGCATCACACCAGGTCCGTGAACAGCTCCAACAGAGAGATGCTTTGCCCATTCCCGACCAAACCTCTGAAAGTCTTCATGCTCTTCTTCAGGTAGGCCCTCTGGGAGATTCAAAGCCGGTCAAGGAAGCGCAAGAAGCTCTCCCACAAAAAAGAAAACCATGTAGACATGCGGGAAGGAAAATGATACAATTAAGACCTAAGTTACTCTTTGCATCGACAACAAAAAAAAACAAAAGAGCAAACAAACAACAGCCTCTACAAAGCGGAAGCTAAACTTGGACCAAAATCTCCCTAATGAAGAAGGAAAAAGTAATCTGCCATGGACTTCATCGAGTATAGACACAAACTAGGAGAAGCAAAACGGCACAACAACACGCAATCCTCCAGTCCAATTCATCCCAATAAGAACAAAGAAGACGATGGATTTTTGGGATCCATCAAATCCTCTTCCTTAGCCACAATAACTTGGAACTGTCAAGAAAGTAGGAACTCTTTTACAGTTCACAGATTCAGGGAACTACGCTCATGTATTTCCCCAGACATTTTCTTCCAATCTGAAGCCAAGAACTTAAATGACGTTGTTTTGGATACTTTAAGATGTAATGAATATGGTTTCAACTTTTTGGTTCCCCCAAATGGTCATGGTGGAGGCGGCTTAGCCCTCTTCTGAAAAGACAATCTAGAACTCATTATATTAAGTAACTCAAAGAATTTCATTGACACAAAGATACAAATTGAAGATAAATCTTTCTATGCTACCTTTGTTTATGAAGACACATACATTACTAAACGCATAGAACTTTGACACCATCTCACAAATTTGTCTTCTTCCCACACCGAAGTGTGGTTCCTAGCAGGAGATTTTAGCGATTTACTTAATAACTCAGAGAAGATAGGAGGAAACCAACGACATGAGGGGTCTTTTGGCGATTTCAGGTCCTTCTTCTCTGAGAATGATCTGTTTGATCTCCAGTGCTCAGGAAACCCTTATCTTTTAGAGGAGTTCAATACACACACATGGTTCATTGCCGCCTAGTCAGGGCTTTATCAAACAGTGAATGGGCTGAATTGTTCCCATCAGGCAGAAGTGTGTGCATGCCTTTCGAAGGCTCGGACCATAAATCAATAGTGATATATATCGAACCTCATCATAGACCCCAAAAAGGAGTTTTTAGATTCGATCAAAAACTAAAAGACAACGACGGAGTCCGCAAGCTGATCGCAGAAGCTTGGAACTACCACCAAACCTCGACAGTGACTCAATGATTATCCCAAGTGAGACAAGCTATAACAAGATGAAGTAAAGAAACTTACATAAATAACAAAGCTTTGATTGAGAAACACAAGAAAGACTTGGATGTTGTGATGTTGAGTGAGTCTATCGATACACTAGCTATTAAAATCCTCTCTAATGAGCTTAAGCTAGCTTCTGAAGCAGAGGAGGCGTTTTGGAAGCAAAGAAGTCGAGTATCATGGCTAGTTTTGAGAGACAAAAATTCAAGTTTCTTCCACACGATTGCAAGAGGATTAAGAACAAACAACAAATTTTCAGTAATTGAAGATGATCAAGGGCAAACATTTTATAAGGGGGAGGAAATAATAAAAGTCATTGTTCGATATTTTACAACCCTCTTTACCGCACATGAATTTGACTCTACAGAGCTGATAAACACAACTTTATCCCAAAAAGTTTCACCAGAGATGAATGCTCTTCTAATAGTTGACCTAACACAAGAGGAAATAAAAGCAGCTTTATTCTCTATTCAAGCAGACAAGACTCTCGGTCCGGACGGCTTCCCGACACCATTCTTCCAAACAAATTGGTCCAATGTCGGAAAGGACATATTCTAAGAGATTAAAGCTTTCTTCCAAACAAGCTGCCTAGCAAGTACAATTAAAGAAACGTACATCCGAGTTATTCCAAAAATCCATGTTCCAAGGAAGGTGTCAGAGTATAGACCTATTACTTTATATTCACTTTACTACAAAATTATCTTCAAGATAATCTCAAAGAGACTTCAAAGAATCTTGCCCGACTCAATCCCCAAAACGCTTAGCTTTCGTCCCCAAAAGAGCCATCTCCGATAACGTTTTGATAACACACGAAGTACTTCACTACCTCAAGACCTCAACGGTGAAAAAATATTGCTCTATGGCGGTAAAAACCAACATGAACAAAGCTTATGATCGCATCGAATGGCCCTTTGTCCAAAACGTTCTTGACAGACCAGGCTTTCACCCAAAAATGGTTAAGTTGATGATGCAGTGTATTACCACAATTTCTTACTCCTATCTCATTAATGATTCTCCCCAAGGATGAGTATTCCCGCAACGCGGTATCCGCCAAGGCGATCCAATCTCTCCCTATATATTTATTCTATATAGTGAAGTCTTGTCTAGTTTATGCACAAAAAGTCAAGAACAAGGCAAACTAAAAGGGGTCGGAGTAGCTAGATCAAGCCCTCGGATAAACCACATGTTCGCCGACGACACAATTATCTTCTGCAAAGTGGACCCGATCTTTGTATCAACCTTGAAGCACATATTAGAGCCTACGAAAAAGTCTCTGGTCATTCCATACACCTTCAAAAATCATCCATTATATTCTCGAGAAAAACACCAAGAGACATAAAAGCGAGGGTGAAAGTTGAATTATGTATAGACAAAGAAGGAGGAGTGGGGAAATATTTCAAACTTTTCGAGCACTTTAGAAGGTGGAAACGTGATCTACTTACGACTATAGTGGACCAGATTCGAAAAAAGCAGTTAGCTGGTCTGCAAAATTTCTCTCTTCAGTCGGAAAGCTCACACTCTTAAAGAGTGTTCTCACCGCCATTCTGACATATGCAATATCCTACTTCCAATTACCATTATCCCTCTGTAAATGCAACTTAACCAGATTTTGGTGGGACGTAAAACCAGGGAAAAGGAAAATAGCTTGGAACTCTTGGGATGAACTACAAAATAAAAATAAAATGGCGGGTTTGGGTTTAGAGATCTGAAACAGTTTAACACGACACTCTTGAGCAAAATCAACTGGAGAATCATCATGAATCCAGATTTCCTTATGACAAGAGTCCTCTGTGGTAAGTATTGCACTAGTTCACAGTTTTTGGAAGCTTCATGCCCATCATGCCTCATATGGCTGGAGGGGAATTCTAATGGGTAGAGATTTAATTGTAAAACACCTAGGATGGGCTATCGGATATGGAGGGACAATAAACCTTTGGTCCGATCATTGGCTCTAATCATCAACGAAGGAAGCATCGTATGGACCCCCAAATGAGATGCACTCAAATCTCAAAGTGGTGGATCTCTTCAAACCAAACACTTCAGAGTGGGACATCCTTGAGATTCAAAATCTACTCTTGGTATATGATGCAACTATTCTATCGATCATCCTAAGCAAAAAAGGAGTTGCGGATAAGCGAATCTGGCTGCGACTCGAAAAAGAGATATACTCAGTTAAATCTGGTTATCATGCAGCAAATACACAAGAGAACTCAGCCACTCAACAAAACCAAACCAGTAATGTAAACGGGAACAAAGAGGTTTGGCACCTCAACACAACGCCAAAAATAAAAACTTTCATCTGCAAATCCATGAAGAACAACTTCCCTATTGGCAAAAGACTTATTGCTCGGAAGATATAGACAGAATTCTCATGCCCTCGATGCAAAGAATCGAAAACCGTTTCACACTTGCTGCTACATTGCCCTTTTGCTTCATCGGTTTAGAGAAAAACACCTTTTGCAAATAACTTATTGCACACAAACCACCAAGACTTTTTTTGTACTGTGGACTCAACTGAAACCTTTGGTATGCCTCCCATCGATAAGAATCACGTCGTCACCGTTAGCAGTATGGATCTGCTGGGAGCTCTAGAAAGCTTGTAATGAACATATCTTCGATCGAAGAATCACGACAGAGGAAGACATCATCACCAAATCAATTCGTAATGATTTGGAATGGAAAAATTCTCAATTCAAGCTACAACCAAAGGAAGAAATCTCGATGCAAACAAGATCCTTTCCCCCAAACTCTATTCTGGTGAGGACAGACGCAACTCTCCACTAATCGCCGAAATCTTTGCAGCATGAGAAGCTCTAAGCGCCGCCGTCTCTCGAGGACACCTGTCTATCATCTTGGAATAAAATTCCCAACAACTCATCCACGCCATCAACTCAAAAGTGCTCCCGATGGACATCTTTGGAATCGTATTAGACATTTTAGTGTTAGATAAACAATTTACTCAATGTAGTTTTTGATTTATTTCCAGAAAATTGAACTCCTTCACAGACTTTGTTGTGAAGCATGCTCTGCTCAGCTTTTATGTAGCTATAGCACCATGTAACCAAAAACCTCCTGAAATGAAATTACAATTGTGCACAAAAAGAAATCTACTGATATGTGTTTTGGTGAAATTATTTAGGTTTTTTGAATCTTGTTGAAGGCGATAACCGGAGAAGGGAGCTTCATTAACTTAGAAAACATGAGGTGCTCTGTTGTGTTCACCGAAAGCAGATGAACCAAACGGTCAAATTTATTTTTTTGGCAGAACTGAATATGAGGAAGCTTCCACTACATATTACGACTGGACAATAATTCATGTTACCCGTCTCCAATCCACAATCCTTCTCGTATCCGACTTTAAACGGGTGTCCATAGCTTTCAGGTCGGGTCAAGGGTATCACATTTCTATTATCTGCGAGTAAAGGTCGGATCTCGGGTATCATTTATTTTTTTAACTACTCGTCCTCGTACACAACCCGTAAATACATGTTCTTAATTATTTGTATATTATATGATTATCTACCATAATAATTATGTATAATCATATATAAAATATTATTATTTTAGAAGAAACTATAATATTTTTTTATAAATAAAACTTAAATTATGAGCGAAAAAGACTTAAATTATGTTTTTAATAGATGTAATATTAAAATATAACTTTGTGATTTAGGATATTTTAATTTTCCTTTGGATATTAGAGTACTTGGTCGAATATTTGGAAAAACTGATTATATAAGTATTTAAATGTTAAAGTATGAAATAAAATATAAGTATTTGAATTTTGAAGGGTTTCCGTTTTTCGGGTATTTCTTTTCCAGGTAACAAGTCAGGTAAGATAACAAATCGATATTCATTTTTTTGAAGACTACTCGTTTTTTCATGTACCCGTTTTTTGGATCGAATATGAGTGCTAAAAGTTTGTTACCCGTAAGGATAGGGTCAAGTACTGGATACTCCAAAAATCAAGGATAACCGACCAATACCTATCCCTGCTGCAATCTACGAGAAGGTGGAATGAGAAATTCACTGGAGAAGAAGAAAATTTTGTTGATTGAACAACAATAAGACAAGAACATGCACGTTCAACTGTGGAACCTAAACCCAACTGAAGATACCAAAGACATGTGTCCAAACATCCAGTCAAGGTTCATGTAAAACACTTGAGTCGAACGCCGAATATGCATACCCTACCGAATTCAACATAAGACTTTGCCGTCCGACACTTGGCTCGTATAAACTGGTAATCCATATTGTTGCGTGGTAATAATTTTATGATTAACTAGGACGGTTTATAAATTAATAAAATTTTAAAGTATTCATATTGTTAATTTATATATGTTTTATCATATACTATTTTAATTTTCTTTTAAAACCTTGGTTTTCGCATCTGCAGTCGTCTTGAAAGAATTAAATCTCTTAGTTATCAGGGAAAAAAAAAACAGATGAAGGAATATGTATAATTTTGTTTCCAAAATGATAAAACTACTAGCTTGTTCATTTTTTCCCGTCGTCACATGCATGTCCATAAGCATATTTATAAGTTTCGAATTTCGACATAATTAAAGCAAGACAGGCATGAAGAACTGTAAAACTTTTAAATACTACTAATACAGTAGTACATACGCAAGAACATGATCTTTCGAATCAAGTGCCCAGATTTCAAGCAAAAGCAATAAAAGCAAACTTAACGGCTTCATGGTTTTTAAGGTCTTATTCTTCTCTCCGACAGTTTCTTGACTCTCTTCTACTTGCCAATTCACTCTTTTGATGTTCCTTTAAAGTTTTGTAGTCAAAATCATTTTATTATATTTTACATTGTTATTTCTCCTTTCACCTTTTTGATTTTGTTTGCTTCCGAAATCAGTAACACAGCTGACACAACAAAACTCATGAGTCCTGGCCATCTAGTTATCATTATTAAAAAAAATTTAAATATATTCAAACAATTAAATACATTTATTCCACTATTTATGATTAATGTTAACAATTAAGCATAACAGCATATAATTTATATTTTTTTCATTTTTTAAGTGTATATATATATATATACGTACTTAGGACAAAATTTACTTATCACTACAGAAATAAGTTATGCACATGACATTCGATACAAGAATAAATTGCTTGCGGAACAAGTTTAGACCCTTTTTTCTAGGTTGTCTCTCCGTAAGCTACGGCTGTCGAAGATAGAGTAATTTAGAGAGAAGAATCTTGATCTTAACCAAATATCAGATTTTAAAAATTGGATAGAATCAGGAGATTAAAAGACATAAAGTATAGAGTTTGCAATTCTCTAAAATCGAGATGATCATATTAGTGTGTTTATGGCTGTTGGGTTGATGTTGTCGCAACAACGTACGTGTCTCACCTTGAATATATAATATCATTTAATGAAAATGCTATGGAAGAAACCAATAATGCAATTAAAGATGATATAACACATATAGAAGTACAATCCAAATTCCAGAAACAAAAATTGACTAATATGTAAAGGAAAATATGCTTAAAAAATCTTCCCTTTCAAATTTTGGCTAAAAAAAATCCTGACTCCAACTTTGGTTTAAGCCATTTAAATCTTTAACTTTTAAAATTTGTTATTTAAGTCCCAAATTTTTGTTGTCTAAGCCGAAAAAGAATGAACCAAAGTCAACCGTTAAAGTGAATTTAACTTCCGTTAAGTCTTAAATGACGTGGTTTTGATAAAAAAAAGCTCTTACCTTACATATAACTCGAGCATACATTAGCAACTTGGCTAGTGTTTACACCAATGTATATTTTAGTTTTTTTTTTTTGGAAAACGAGTGTAAAAATCATTTCTATGCGAATTTTACCACTTGGACAAAAGAGCAAAAACATTGGAGAAGTTAGATAAATTTAGGAAACCCAACAATTGATATTGAAGTCTTCTTATCTATATGCCCCTTTAGATGCCGCTTTAGATGAAGAGTGTTGTTGGTTCGCTGGTGGAAAAACCAATGTTATGATTCGCTGTTAGTTTGAAGAGAAGGTTGTTGGGATATGATCTAAGTTCTATATCGAAAATTTAGATAAATAATGTTTAACATACAAGTGTAAGTCAAGTGCAACTTCAAATAGAATAAAATCTTTTTGAGACGATTCAAAAAACATATTTGTGCCAGCTTAAACACATGTGCCTAAAATGAATTGTATCATATCAATCAGAGGAGTTGGATTTGCTTTGAAAAAACGAACATATCAAGAATCCAAATACTCATTCTTTTTCATGAAAAAGAATCAATTACATTGACATATGTTCTGATGTGATGCAAGAAGTCTCCAACTTTTGGGTCTCTGAAAATATTCTTTAAATGGACCTATGAGAATATATGCTTCTTCCTATTAGTAATCTGAGATTTTTTAAAAAAAATATGTGACGGATGTGTTAACTGCTTTGTACTCTCATTATCATCCTTGGATGGAATCAAAAGTTCAAGAATGTATTCCTATATGCTAATAAGCATAGTATTAGAGCTTATACTTTTATTCTTATTTATTTTGAAGCTACTTTATTTACTTAAAGATACAGATCACACAAAATTTACATATCATCTAAACAAAATCAACACCATTCCATATGATACAATAAAAATGGTTGCAAAACTAGCTTCATCCCTTTTCTCCATGTACGTTGATCTAAACGGGTTTTTTACATATCGCTCCATGAATCGCTTTCGTCTCCATCTTCGCTAGCTGCAGCCTGAAAAGAAGAAGCGAATGAGTGACAGATTCTGCTGTGTTGGGTTTAGGATAAAAGAATACTTCAATTCTGAAATAAAGATGACATTTTTGTTTGGATATATCAATGTAGAGAATAGAAAATGAACCTGGCAAATTGAGTTTGCTTTCTCCAAAATCGCACTGATCTTAGTGTTTATCGTAGGCGTAGTTGTTGGAGTAGCGGATAACGTCGTTGTTATAACCACAGGTCTCAGGTTGTTTTGCTGGTTATGATTTGAAAGAAATCAACAACTTAGCAAAAAGATGATATCACGCATGAAGAATCAGAATATAACTTTTTTCAGAACAAAGAATCATTTGCTCACTTGATTTCGGATTTGCTGCAAGAAGTCTTCAGTTTCAGTCTCCTTTGCGTTGGCACTTTGTTTACTCTCCCTGGCATTATTCTTCAGATGGACCTATGAGAACATATGCTTGTTAAGATTCGCGATTTTGAGCAATATCAAAAACAATTTCTGGAATATGGAACTGACCCACACTGTACTAAAGTAGGAAGAAAAGAGTAGAAACCTTTTCTATGTACCTTAATCTCTGGTTTAGGAGCAGAAGTCACGACGTTAGGCAGTTTTCTGTTGACTGAGGACAGCGAAATATGCTTCTCCAAGGCGAATTTGAGAGCGTCCTGTAATTGTAGGGATTGTGCTTTGTCTTCAGCTTTCTCTGAAGGTGTCTTTGAAGCCATCCATTGTAAAGGTGGAAATGGCGGTGGTAAAGGCTCAGCAGGAATTTGGAGGTATGAGAGGTTTATAGCTACAGAGTCACTTTCTGATTCAACCTGTAGAGAAGAATCGCATAGCTCCAGGTTTTTTCTTTCATGGCTGTCGCTGGATTCTTCCCACTGCTCAGAGTTTGACAAGGAGTGATTGTCGCTAAGGTAATCGGTGTCTGACATGCAAGTAGAGGATCTACAAAAAGTGTCATCATCTGAATAAGAATCAGGAATGGAAGCAGCAGTCTCTGGAAGTAGCTGAAAGGAATAAAATGTATCATAGTTATTGTCCCCATCTGAAAATTTCAGCTTCAGTCTGGAAGGCTGAAGGGTGTCAACGGGATTGAGAGATATCTTCATGTGTTGAAGAGGCGGAGACGAAGTAAACCATTCAATAGGAGCTTCATCTTCGAAGGGATCCATCAAACTCTTCACTGCCATCACTTCATCTTTCTCTGGAATTGTTGCTGGCACAGTCTTTCTGTCATCAAAAGACGAATCCTTTCTGCGGAAAACATTTGTGAGAAACTTGTGGTTAAGTCCAGAGGCTCCGGAAGACGACTCATGGCACGCTCCCTGGCCAATAAATTGTGTTCCTTTGCCATCTGAACTAACCGAAGTTTGGATTCCTGGACTTGCTGAGCGTGAATTATTCAAAACATGTAAACTTGAAGCATTTTGAACTACATCATC
This sequence comes from Anastatica hierochuntica, assembly GCA_900406275.1. NCBI lineage: Eukaryota > Viridiplantae > Streptophyta > Magnoliopsida > Brassicales > Brassicaceae > Anastatica > Anastatica hierochuntica. The sequence goes on along the minus strand of OVAN01006947.1, from coordinate 4,236 downwards.
AGGTTTATCTTTCTCAGTTTCCGCAGAATCAACCGTCCTTTCACCAGCCCTGCAATTTTGACTTGAAGAGCTTGGCACTGCTAAGACTGGAGGTTTCGATGGTTTCAGTCCCAGCAGACCCCCATTAGTCCATATCTTAATGGCGTCAACTTTAGAAGAAATCTCAGCTTCTGTTTTTTGTTGTTTCTGTAAGTCACAATGATACAAGGGGTCTGATGAATCAGGTAAGCTGTTTTCAGGCGCCGGAACAAATGTAAGTGTGATGTTATCTGTACAAACATCATTGCGTGGTGAACGTCTTATATCTAAACTCATATGTGGATTTTGATGATTAATTTCATCAAATGCATGTGCAGATGACAACCTTTCCACTATACTGTAATACTTCTCATTTTTTCCAAAACCGTAGTCCATAAGCCCATCCATTGATCTAGAAGAATCTTTGACACTGTTAGAATTCTGCTCTAGCTCTTGCCCACGCACTGACTTTTCCAACCTCTCGTCTGTAACACCACAGGAACTGCGCACTGCTTCTTGACTAGTTTGGGCTCCCTGATCAGTCTCAGAGTCCAACTCAATAGTATTAAGCGCATCAACAAAACAGTCTCCTTCGCTTTCAGTCTCACATTCGCTATCCTTTGGTTCTCTTGCAATCTCGACACCAGTTCTTGTCTCTTTTAAATCATCAATCTCAATACATTTTGGTAGTCCTGGTTCTGATTTAGTCTTTTCAATGTTTTTAGCTTGGAAATCAACTTTACAAGTCTCTTTTCCATAGATTGCTTTCCCATCTAATGCATCCACAGCAGAGTTCGTTTCCATCATTTCAGAAGCTTCATCTGACTGCTGACCAAGAGATTCCACTATCTCCGCTTTCTCATCCCAACTAACACAAGAAGAGCCACGAGCAGCTAGCCCTTTCGAAGGACGTAACTGGAAATTATCATGTGCATCTCCAGTTTCACATTCAGAAAGGGCCGAAGTGATTGAGACCAGTGGCAAGTTGGATAAAACAGATGCCCCTTTCGGTCTTTCTCCAGTCTTTAATGAATAAGTTGCTGTTGAAAGGCATTCAATGTAGCCTGAATCACTTCTGGAATCAACAGAGAGAGAGTGATGATCTTGCAGATCAGAACTTTTCTCCATATCACTGGTTGATGCACTTTTAGGAGAAGAGGTTTGTCCACTGAGGCTAAATGAAGTACATGTCTTCCTGAAAAGTTCCATGTCTGAGTTAAGTTACTCTTTGGCCAGACGAAAAACTAAATATGTCAATAAAGTCTACACTTTTACCGGGCACTCTGGTTAGCCATGGAGGCCAGACGTGACATATCTCGACTCCTTGGTGAATACTTTTTCTTCTGTACATGTCACAGATATATAATTGTCAAGTAAAAGCGAATCCTTCAGAAAACGATTAACCAATTTAATCTGAGAATCCACACCTTAACTTTACTGTTCATTTTATCTTTCTGGAACTTCTTGTTTCCTTTAATTACGTTGCTTGATGCTCTTCTGAAATAAGTAGAATCGGAGTATCGCTTAAAGCAAGATCCAGGACCATTTATATCAAATCTGAGGGAAACAAAAACAAAAAACTTGTATTCAACATAATGTTATATCCTGAAAATTGACATACTACAAAAGTTAAAGGGACTTAAAAAACAGGCGAGGCGTACTTATCAAGCAAATGCAACTGTGGAGGATCCCTGCAATCTTCATAAGGATCCATAATAAAGCGAGGCAAATCGTTGTAAATTAACTGATTTTGCTCAAATGGGATACGAGGGTGCCACTCCACACCTGCAACAGCGTAAAACTCAATCATTTCACCAACAGACTATTCCTACTAGACGACATTTCGTATCAATACAGAAGGACTCACCAACCATTACCGACACTTCAGTTTCATGTCTATCTACTTTCCCCAGTAAAAAAATGTGTAACTTAGTATAGGGAGTAAGTGAGCAAAAAGGCATGTGAACTGGGCCTACAATGAACTAAAAGATGGTTTTGTTCCACTAAACAAATATGTGAAACCTAACAAGAATCAGACACCATTGGGTCAAGACAATTAAAAAGATTGACAAGAAAGAAGAAGACAAAACCTCCAGTGTATGCAAAATGTATATGATTCGTTTGTGCAAACATCGACTTTTCTAATGGAAAGATTGTAGTTTCTATATGCTTCAATCTGATCTTCAATTGCTTGCTTCTTGAAGCTGTAGACATAACTTCCTCCTGTAGCCCTTGAAAAACCTCTGCTGCAAACCTGAGTCAGTAAAAAAGAAGAATCCTTTGAAAAAAGTTTCTTCCTTTGTGCAGCTTAAAACAAGAGACCACTCACAAATCAAAGGCAAAGCTTCTTCCTTTTTTGTTGAACCATAACTCAAAAATTTTTAAAAAGTGATAGAGTAAAACAAATTAGTTTTCATGCAAAAGTGATGAATGATTCTCAATCTCTTACTTCTCTATTAGCTCAAAGAATCATTTAAAAGTAAGACTAAAAATAAATAAAGGAAAAACAGACATTGAAGAGCATGAGAATTCATCAATACTTACTCAGCGAGATCACCGAGTTGGCGTAAGATTCCGACAAGTCCAGAGACAGCAACACCGTTGAGAATGGCGTTGGGGTCTTCACGATCGACTTTTCTGTAAAAATCGGTTTGGTTCATACCATACGCATCTCTTAATTCAAACCTCGAAAGCGACATTATGCTCTCTGTAAATCAAAGAAAGTATTAAAAAACAAGTCTTTTGGGTAGAATCAAAAGGGTCTCTCCATGAATCAAGAGATGGGTTTGTAGGAAAACTAAAGAAATTTTCTGATTCTCTATGGGTTTCTAGTGGGTTGGGATTGAAGCAGCTTAACGACCCGAAACAGAGAGAAAATCTTCAGAGGGAGAGAGAGTCAGAGAGAAGAGAGAGATTGTCAATGTCTCAAGCCATTCCATTCTGTTTCATGCGGTTTTACAGTTATGAAAAGACTGAACTACCCTCAGATTTTGTGTGATATTTCGATATGCAATTTTCATTAGATGGCAAATATTTTAATAATTTTGTTTATTATTTTTGTGATTAATTGGTTATTGGTTCACACGATTTATCAAAATACTAGTATTATGGGCTCTTTTTAAAAATAAATTTTAGTTTTCATTTGAAATCAATTGCGAAAATAATTTTTAAATGGTTTTTTAAAATATAAAAATATGTTACTCACAAAAACTAAAGTTCTGTGAACATGTGTAACAGAGTAGAGTAATAAGAGAAGGGTGGCGTAGCCACGTGTTTTAAGATGATTGGAAGAAGGAGTAGTTAGTCGTTAATAAGAGAATGGCTGAGATGATGACGCGTGGATATGACGTGGAAGAAATCAACGGTTCAGTTTAAAGGGTCGTTAGGGAGTTTGTTATGGCGTTAGAGAAACAGAGTGGTGAAGAATAAAAGAAGAAGAAGAAGATCCAGATTCATTTTTATCGATTCTTTTGCAATAAGAACATTTGATTTCTTTCTCTCTCTTTGTATCTCCTTCATCTTAGCTCTAGAAGAGATTCATATCAGATTCTTAGCAAGGTGATTTCGAATTATTGTATTCATTTACATTGATTCGAGCTTAATCAAATTGAAATTGAGTTTTACGTTAACAAAGGTATCAGAGCTAGTCCTTTCCTCGGAATCAATGGCGGAAACAAGAGCTCAAACTTTGTTAAAAGAAGCTGTGGTTCGTGAAACAGAAGAAGCTTTAGGATCACGAATCGATAAGGTGATTGAGAGAACTCAAGCATTTGAAGAAACGGTTTCTAAGAGCATTGCTGATATGTTCGAAGCCATTAGAATCATGAAAACTAATTCGCGTGATGCGGCGGAGCTAGGAGGACCGAATGATATCAGAATCTCACCGGCCGTATCATCAACGCCGGAAATACAACCGAGAAATTCTGAATCATCGTTACAAAGAGGTAGAAATCAATCTAATTACGCTGGAATCACTAGACTAGCGAAATTAGATTTCCCTCGGTTCAATGGTGATAGAGTAAAAGAATGGTTATTCAAAGTAAAAGAGTTCTTTGCTATTGATAATACGCCAGAAGATCTTAAGATAAGATTAGCATCTATACACTTTGATGGTGATGCGGCTGTTTGGCATCAGTCAATGATTCAATCTGAAGAAGAAGTAATGATTATTCGTGGATGGGAATCTTATAAGATAGCATTGAAAGAAAGGTTTGAGGA
>OVAN01006946.1:189-20415 GCA_900406275.1 Anastatica hierochuntica | reverse complement strand
CATCACTTGAACTGAGCTCCAATCCAGCTTCTAGCACCAGCTGTGCTGCATTAGGTACAATAATTGATTAATTCACAGACAAACGGCTGGCATGTGCCCCTTCTACAATAATTATTCAATCCAGAGGATACTATTTTAATTAGGGGTATTCATCCGAGCCGCACCATTTCATACGATGATGTGGTTTGGCATTTTACCAAGTCGGGACAATATATTGTTAAGTCAGGCTACAAACTCCTTAACGATCTTGAGATATCTCGGATTAATAATAACGGTTGGGGACCAGACTTAGAAGATTTAAAAGCTTTTACTTGGCAAATAAAATTTCCACTGAAGATACAACATCTTCTTTGGCGAATTCTAACCGAAGTCTGGCGGCAACTAGTGAATTAGTTCAAAGGGGGGTTCATTGCGACATAATTTGTAAGAGTTGTGGCTCTTGTGAGGAAACAATTAATCATATCTTTTTTGAGTGCGCCTCGATCCAGCACATTTGGGATCTCTATAAGGACCAAACAAAAAAGGAAACTTTCCCTTCGGGTGCAATTTACACAAATATGGCATACCTTTTTTGGCAACAACCTGTGCGAACTCGGGATAGTGATCGTCCAGATCTCTACCCATGGATAATTTGGCTAATTTGGAAAGCAAGAAATAAAAAGATCTTCCAAGGAGTACAATTGGATGTGGCGGAGATCCTCCGATCAGCAGAGAAAGATGCTATAGCTTGGAACGAAACACAAATCGCTCCCTCTTCGGAAGAGGATAGCCATTGTAGCGAACCGAGCACCCCAGATGGTTTACTTTTTCGGATAGATGGTTCATGGAAACAGTCAGATCCTACTTCAGGACTTGGATGAATATGCATCAATAAAGATGGGGAGGTAATTTTGATGGGGGCGAAATGCCAACGCCGGAGTCTTTCACCACTACATGCAGAGTTCGAAGCTCTGTCATGGGCGATGACAGAACTGCACAATCGCAACGTAGATTGCCAGTTTTTTCAAACGGATTGCGTGGAGCTTAAAAATCTCATTCAGCATCCGGAGGATTGGCCAGCCTTTCATACACAACTCAAGATTATCAGCTTCTATGTGGATTTTTCATCGATTTCTCGCTGACGCATCTTCCGAGGACGACAAACACGCACGCAGATAATCTGGCACGAAGACCCCGATTTTTTTATAATGATTTTATTTTTGTAGACACAATTCTTCCGAATTGGCTTTCCATTTCGAGAGTTAGTTCTTAATTAATGTGTGGTTGAAAAAAGAGTTTATACATTTGCAAGTCTTCAAATCATCAAGGTAATTTTCAGAATTTCTTCTAACATATTAAGAAATTATCTTCCCTTTTAATGATTGTTGGTTATGTTTATCAAAATTTAAGATTTTTGTTTTGAAATTTTTTTTTGCTTTCGAAAATACTGACTAACTTTTTATGTCTTATTAAAACCGAATTGGTTAAATATATTACTAAAAAAGAAAATATGGAAAGATTTAAAGCAATCAACGTAGAATGCATTTAAATTATTTTATTAAGATTATTTAGTTTATATTGTAAACTAAGATGAGTTAGTTTAATTTTATAAATATAATATTTTGCTTCCACTAAAATTAGTTAGTTTATATTAATATTAAGTTTAATACGATAATTTATAAAAAAAATTCTTTTAAATAGCATGCTTTTTGGTTTCTCACTCATATCTAGTACATGCGTCTAAATTTTTCCATTTATAGCATTTTTCATTAAGACAGTGACTATTTTTAGGAAGACTTTCTTGAAATTTTAATAATTAGGAAATTTCTCATGAACTTCTGTTAAAGTTCCTAAAATTAAGAAGCATATCTATAGTTTCAAAAACACTTTCCTAATATTTAAGAAGAATATCTAAAGTTTCAGAAATAATTTTTTAAAAATGCTAGATCTGGAAAATTAGGTCATGTGTGCTAAATTTGGCCAAAAAACTTAATTTAATGCTAAATATGAGAATTGCCCATAATTTATTTTATTATTATTAAATTTATTAATTTAATATTTGTGCCTCCACGAGAAAACGGTTCTGAATTTGTCCTTGTTTATTGTATTCCTTTTATGATAATTGAAAAAATCTTCCAGAAAATCTTTTATAGTGTGGGTTAAACTCTAACATCAATATTAAGAAATTTAAATTATGAAAATTTTAAATATAGGGAATTACTATGTATTTATAAAAATATTCATATTAATTCTATGATCAAAATAAAAATTATAAATTTTATAATTAAAAAAACTAACAACGTTAATACAAATGAATTGACTTTATAATTGTATCATTTTTTAGTACATGATATAAATATATGGTAGGAGAAACTCATTTTAATTTCAAAACCGTGTCGAAAATAAATATCGTTAGTACATTCAATAATAAAAATAATTTTTTACTATAGCTTATTTATATTATCTAAACTCATATCATCATTAAATATCTTTTTCTATTACATTAACAAAGAAAATATTGACATCTTGACATTTTTTATAATTTATTGCGAGATTACTTTTGTCTACAACTACGTACGAACACGTTATTAGGATTAATACTATAATAAAGCAAATAACTCTCTCCAACTTTGACAACTAAAAATTTTTAGTAATTTTTGTGTTGACACGTGGCATTGATTTTTGTCCTCGCATTGATAAAACAGTAAAAATATCTTGAAATCAAAATTTAATCACTTCTGTCAAACAAAAAATTCTTATAGTCGAAACATCTCCTAAAAGGTGAAATTGATTATTTCTCACTTTCCCGTAAATACTTGTTTAACTGGATCTTGATAACACATAAAAATTGATGTTCACCAAATCCATAAATGAGAAAGATGACTATGGTAATACTGACGAATATGACTTCTCTCGGTAAGGTTAATCCAACTTCCATACTTGCTTAGGGGTCTCCGAGGGTCGGCGAGAGGGTGTAGTTCTCGAGGACGAAGAGAATATGATTTTTCTTTCCGAGAGAGATCAAGATAGTTTTTGATTCGTGTTTGGAGAATAGCAAACACAAAAATTACAAAATATGAAACTAATTCATTGAGAATATGACGAGCTCACAAGATTTAAATGTTTTTTAACGGTTAGAGTTCTTGCGTAAAAGTAATTGCACTTTTGGGCTTATTTTATAATTATACTAGGAAGCTCGGTGAATTTTTTCAATATTTCTAAAATGAAACTTCAAAGTTAAAAGCAAGTGTTTATCTTGCAAGGTATTCTTGGATAAGAACCCTTTTACATGCAAAATTTCCATGTGCTTAAAACTTTATGACTCTTGTTTCGGTTTTCATTTGTGACCATGGTTAGAATAGATACTGCTTATTCTGATGCAGGAACTGAATAAGACGAAGGTGAAGGTTCTCGAGCATGCTTCGATTAAACAAACAACAATAGCATATTAAAAATCCTTTTAGAATATAAGAACGAGTTAATAACTAATGGCATGATTTTTTTATATTTGCAAAGCATGATATCCAGAGAGTATGAAGTGGATCTAATGACATGAACAAGCTACAAAATATATCAAGAAGGAAGGAAAAAAAAAGGAGACTACTTAAGCAATTAAAGGGTTCTTTTTTTCGTTTCTACATTTCACATGAGGAATGTTTGCAAGTTGTCTAAGCTCGTTGTAATTATGCCATTGAGTTCATTTTTTCCGAAATATTCAAGTTTTCGATAAGGATTTTGTCTGCAGATATGTTGTAAAAGTTCCTTTTCCATAGACATAATTTTATTAGCGAAAAAATTAGCGTCATAATAAATCCACTTAACCCCTGATCTATGAGATTTTAATTTATGTATTGCATTTCTTAATTTATTGAAAACAAACATTTATTATTTAAGGTACGATAGTTATATGGTATCTTGATAAGAAAATACTCTAAATCCAAGATACTTAAGAAGCTAAATAAATTTTCCTTTGTATGTATAAGAAAAAAAAACACATTACAGAAAACAGAAAAAATTTGTGACTTTGAAATGAAAATATTATATTAGTTTAGTGATACTCAGAGTTTTAACCCAAAATATATCACTGCAGTAGTATAGATGGGATCGAATCCACAGAGACCAGTTACTCACTAAAATTCTCGATTTTAGATCAAGCTAGAAGACACAAAATTGTTGTTGGTTTTTCTAATAGCAAATGTTAAAAGCGATGTAAACTCAATGGATTAAAAGCGTCAGGCATCAGGGAAATTCGCAGGAAATCATATCATGAATGCAGGAAATTTATTATGGAATCAATTAAGAACCATTCTAGAACTCAAAATACAATTGTATAATTTTTCCACTTTCGTGGCTCCAATTACTATGTTTAACAACCTAAAAGACTAACTCTCGTTGAATTCAGGAGGTTAAACATGCATTAAGTTTAGGTTCTGATTTGTTCACAAAGTACCTTAACATCAATTCTCATTGGCTAAGGATACTTTACTCACATGGATTATTTTCAAGCAATCAAATCAACCCTCGGTGTATTCAATTAACCTAAGATCATGAACTAGGTGATCAGTCAAGTTCAAACACTAAGAACAATCCATGTGAAGGATCTATTGATAATTCCCTAATTAAGCATTCCTAATCATTCAATCTCATCAATTCCTTTGAAATCCCTAAAACCTAATTATGGATCTACTCAGACATAGAGACGGAAACAAAAGACATGATTATGTTGAAAGACATGAAATAGATTAAAATAATAATAAAGGGTACAAAAAAACTTCTCCAAAGGTTCTAGATGAAGAGATTCGTCTCCCAGAGCTTACAATGTAAAGAAATCTCAAAGTCTGCGTGAAAAATTAAGTCTCCCCCTCTAATTTTCGTCCTAGAGTTCTTTTTTAAGTTATGGGAAAAAAAGAAAAATTTACAGGGAAAAGGAAAAATCAGAATTCTCGTCAAACAATATGATCGATCGATCAGAATGAGTGATACGATCATTTTTTCACTAGCAATGTCTCTGTTTCCATTGCAAAGTGATCGATCGATCACTCATTCTGATCGATCGATCATTTTGCCTACATGTTGAACTTTGCGTTTTTCTTTATTTAGTCCCTGGAACCCTGTAGAAACTTCACATTCTTCCTCGAACTTGTCCAAACACCTGAAAATGCAAAGAAAAGACTTTGAAAAGCCTCAAAACGACTCCAAACAAACGTTATAAATTAGTAAAGACCGAGATATATCATTTAGTAACTATCAATTCCACAAATATTTAAGTTTCTAAATAAATACATAACATTTACGCATTAACATTTTTAAATTATATATAGAATAAAATTTATGGAAAATAGATTGTTCATGCAATGTTTTGGTTAATACTGATCAAAACTAGGGGTGGGCGTTCGGTTCCTCGGGTCGGGTTCGGGTCAGTTCTTTCGGTTCCTAAATTTTGGTACCCATTTAGGAACCGAAGAAATTTTGGTTCGGTTCGGTTCTCGTCGGGTTCGGATCGTTCCAGTTATTGAAACTGGAACCGCAAAAGAAACGAATTTTTTTCGATTCCAAATCGGGTTCGGGTATTTTCGGGTCTTTCGGGTATTTTTGAGTATTTTTGTGTATTTTGAGAAAATTTTAATTTTTTGGGGGGTATTTTTTTCATGTATTTCGGGTACTTATGAGTTTTTCGGATACTTTCGGGTCTTTTTGGGTATCTTCGGCTACTAATTTTTCGGGTATTTTTGTATATTTCGGGTATTTTTGGTTATCCGATCTAAAAAATCTCAAAATATCCGAAATATCTTAGGGTACTAAGTTATATTTCGAATATTTTCGGGTACCCAAAAAATTTCGGTTCGGTTCGGTTCCAGTTTTTTCGGTTCTCAAAAATTGATACCCATTCGGGTATTTATCAAATTTCGGTTCGGTTCCGATTTCAAATTTTTCGGTTCTTTCGGGTCGGTTCTTTGGGTCCGGGTAATATGTCCAACCCTAATCAAAACCATTTGTTGCATTTACAAACGAAACTTTTAAGGAGAATGGTCACAAAAACAAAACTGGTAGGGGTCTATCAGATTTATCGGGTCGGTAAGGATGAAAAATATAAAAATATATGAAGTCGAGAATAGTGAAAAGTAGTCTTGAGTGTGAGTAGTGGATTATACAAAAGAATGCTTAGACGCTGCCATAACTTAAATGCTCAAATTCACAGACTACGGCACACCTGCGTCTAGACTCGCTTCAATGCAATTGTCAATTTTTCTCTTTCTACATCATACATATTATGAAGTTTGAGAGTGAAAAAAATTTGTATATGAGATCGAATGTTGAATATTTTGCATTGTAGAAACTTGTAAATAAAAACTAACAAAAATATTTTTAAAAAAAAATCGCAACGTAGCGCGGATATTTACCTAGTTTGTAATAAATATATTATGCACAATCACAGAAAATAAATCGACTACGTGCAATTGGAAATGTACCTTTTATAAATTTACTAGCTTTGGTTTTACACTAGCATTTTGACAACCAAAGTGGATTAATTAGATCGAAAATCACAAGTCAACAAAACAAGTAAAATTAACATAAATCCAAATGAAACGGTCTATATATCAAGTAAAACTAACAAAAATTTTATACTATACATTTCAAAAATATTAAGTTAATTTTTTTATATAAAGCATACTTACTATCTATCGTCATTAATGAAAAGTTTGATCAAAAAGATGGTAGTTTGCTGTTGTCGACGAAAGTAAAATAAGACAGAATTTCAAAATCAAACCTTATTGAATAAAACTCTAGCTTTTTGTCAAAGAAATTCTTGATATTTTATTATATAGTTATACTAGATAATCGTGTTAGAAACATAATCTAATTTTTTGCTATATAATGTGTAATTTCGATGATAAGTGTTTAAGCAAGAGTTCTCAATGAAACAAAGAATTGCTCTCTTTATTTCTGAAGCCTTCAATCTCAAAAGCTTTCACAAACTCTCGACAACATCATAACTCGATGTTGCCTCTTATTTATAGCCTAAAAACTAGTCCTTATCCTAAACAAAATAAGAAAAGGAAATAACACATTATGTTTTAGATATCTCCTAAAACAAATCAATAAAGCCAAAACAAGTAAAGATAAGAATCTTCAAGACTTGCTCTCCAAGTCATCTCAAGCTTACTCCAATATTCTCCCCTTTAAGCTTGAGGTTAGACACATCACGAACACCAACCATCTCTCTCATTTCTTTGATCTTCAATCTTCCAAGTGCTTTCGTAAGAACATCAGCTCTTTGTTCATTACCTGGGACATGGATCACTTTAATCTGCTCATTCTCGGCACACTCTCGAATGAAATGATAGCATCTATGTATGTGCTTACTACGACCATGAAACACAGGATTTTTCGAGAGTACAATCGCAGACTTATTATCCACTCGGACTACTACCTTTCCACTTGGCTCGCCTAAAATCTCATCAAGAAGTTCTTGAAGCCAAACCCCTTGTTTTATAGCTTTCGTCGCAACAATGAACTCTACTTCACATGAAGATAAGGCCACCGTCTCTTGCTTCTGCAAGCACCAAGTTACTGGACTTTCGTTAAGGTAGAAAATATGTCCAGTGGTACTCCTACCATCATCAAAGTCCACATTTAGTGAACTATCTGAGTAGCCGCTCAACTCTGGTCTGCGACCTCGTTTATAAGTTAGCCCAAAACCTGTTTTTCCACGCAGGTATCTCAGTACTTGCTTTAGAGCTGCTCCATGCGATTCTTTAGGGTCTTGCATATACCTACTCAGTAAACCAACACTGTAAGATAGATCTGGACGAGTATGTAGCAGGTACCTTAAGCATCCAATGCTCATGCGATATTTAGTCTCATCAATAGACTTCTCTTCGACGGCTTTTGATAACTTCAGATTAGAGATCATGGGCGTATGGGACGAGTTACAATCGCCCATTCCTAGCTCCTCCAGAACCTTCTTAGCATATCTTTCTTGCTTCAAAGTTATTCCATCCTCATGTTGATGAACTTCTATGCCCAAGTAATATGTGAGTTTTCTGAGATCACTCATCTCGAACTTAGCTGACATCTCCCCTTTAAACTCAACTACCAACTTCATACTTGAGCCTGTAACAAGTAAGTCATCAACATAAACAACTACAATAAGTAAATGACCTTCCATCTTTCTTCGGTACAAAGATGGTTCTTTCAAGCATCTCGAAAATCCTAGCTCTCGTAGAATCTTGCTTAGCTTCTTATTCCAGGCCATAAAGTGCCTTAGAGAGTTTATAGACCTTATGTTCACTACCTTTCAGCTCATAACCTTCAGGTTGTGTAACATAAACTTCTTCCTTTAATTCTCCATGAAGGAACGCAATTTTTACGTCTAAATGGTGCACTTCCCATCCGAGCAATGCCGCTAGTGCTATGATAAGGCGGACCATTTCCAGTCTTGCCACTGGTGCAAATACTTCCTCATAATCAATTCCGTGTCTTTGGACATACCCTTTTGCGATTAGTCTAGCTTTTTACTTATTGACATTGTCATCCGGATTCCGTTTTATTTTGAAAACCCATTTAAATCCAATAGCCTTTGCACCAGCAGGAAGATCGACCATGTTCCAGGTTTTATTCTTGTTAATTGACGAGATTTCTTCATCACAAGCATCCCTCCATTCCTTATCTTCTTTTGCTTCACCGTAGTTCCATGGTTCTGCATTGATCATCAACAGAATTTGCTCTGACTCAAGCTCGGCTATTAAGACATAATCATCCAAGTATTCGGGTTTCTTACTCTCTCTTCTTGACCGCCGCAAGACCATAGGTTGTGCTGCCTGTGTGCGTGAGCTCTGTGGTTCATTACGCGGGCTCTGTTCCTGGAGATGCTCAGGCTGCATCTCTAGAGTACGTGAGTTAGGTTCGTACTCTGTTGGTGCTTGTCTGGACGGAGTCTGTGAGCTTTGTTCGTGCTCTGTTTCAATCCTTCTTTTGTGTTCTGGTTGCTCTGTTTCGAGCCTTCTTTCATGTTCTGGTTGCTATGTTCCGTCATACTCATCCCCATTATGATCAGCTTCGATATGATCATTATCTCCAGGACTAACTTCATTATAATTATCAGCAACTTCTTCTCCTTCTTCTTCACGTATTCCATTGTTCCCATATTTCCCAAACTCAAGCTTGAACATGCCTGGTTCTTCATCAAAGACTGTATCCGAAACATTCCACTTCCAGCCTTTGTTTTCATCAAAGAACACATCTCTACTAACTACGATTCTCCGGCTAGATGGATCGTATAATCTATAAGCTTTTGAGCTGGGTTCAGTACCGAGGTGCACCAACATTCGTGAGCGGTCATCGAGATTTTTAAGATTAGGAGCTTCGGTTCTTGCAAAGCTTATGCATCCAAATACCTTTATGTGTGCAACGTTAGGCTTTCTCCCCTTATACATCTCATAAGGTGTTTTGGAATCGAGGACCCTTGTAGAAACTCGATTAATAAGGTAAGTAGAGTGTCTTACTGCTTCACCCCAAAAACAATTTGGGACCTTCATGTGTTTAATGATGCTTCTGGTCATTCCTAGAAGAGTTCTATTGCGTCTTTCTACTACTTTGTTTTGTTACGGAGAACACGGAGCATTTAGATGTCTTTTGATTCCGGAAGATTGACAGAAACTCTGAAACTCAGTGGATAGGAACTCACCACCTCTATCTGTTATGAAGGTTTTAATTGATGCACCTGATTCTTGTTCAACAAGAGCCTTAAATTTCTTGAATTTTTCAAATGCTTCTCCTTTATCTCTCAGAAGTATTGACCACATAAATCGCAAATATTCATCGATAAGAAAAAAGATGTACCTTTTCTTTGATGCAATAGATGGTGTGATAGGGCCACAGAGGTCCCCGTGTATTAACTCAAGTAGAGAAGAAGCGCAGAAAGGTGATGACTTTGGGAAGGCAGTACGCGTTTGCTTCCCAAGCAAGCAAGAGGAGCACGTCTCCTTCTTCACCACGATCTCTGGTATTCCATGAACTAGTTCCGTCGTGATCATTATTTTCAAAGACTCGTCTCCTATGTGACCCAATCGTGCATGCCACTTGGAGGATTCGTGGTGTGTGACAAGGTTCAAGCACCTCACTTCTGCGACTTCCATTACAACTTTGTATAGGCGATTTTTAGATCTTTGTGCTTTTACGATTAGCTCGTCATCTTTGTCTCGCAGAAGAAGAAAGTTCTCTTTCATTTTGACCTCGCATCCGGCTTCAGTGGCTTGTCCAAGGCTTATAATGTTACTCTTGAGTGTCGGGATATAATATATATCGTTAAGAGCCCTTTTATCTCCATTCTTTAGCATAAACAAAATTGATCATTTGCCTTTTATATCGACTCGTGAATCATCTCCAAATCTCACTTTTCCTCTAATTGATTCATCAAGCTTGTTAAAGAACTCTCTATTGCTTGTCATATGATTGGATGCACCATTATCTAAGTACCAAGTGTTCACTCCATCGAGGCATGTCTCAAACTCTTTCGGTTTTAAGTTCTTCTCATTAAGGTACACAACCTCATGTACCATAAGCTCTTCAGCCTCTTGAGTGTCCTCCTCCTTAGTTTCACAAGCTTTTTGTAGCTTTAGTAGCCTATCAGGGCAACCAGATGCATAATGTCCATTCTTATCGCAGCGGTAACAAATGATTTTAGACATGTCTCTTTCTCCGTTGTTTCTTCACAACATACATGAGCCCACGTGTATAGCCTCCATGGTTTGAGTTCGTTTCGGTATAAGCATACATGAGGTTTCCCTGAGTTTCTTGCGTTTCTTCATTCTTCATTATCATCTGCAATTCTTTCCTCATAAGTTTTTAGACATCCAATGATATCTTCAAAGCTTGTGGTTTTTAGGTCAAGAACTTGCTCTAGAGATGCAACGATGTGAATGTACTTCCTCCGTGGGAGACTTTTGAGAAATTTCTTAACCAGTTTTGGTTCATCCATGATCTCTCCAAGTGTCGCGGATTTAGAGGAAATTTCAGAGATTTTTCCTACGAAGCTATCGATGGTATTCGTTTCTTTCATCGTGAGTTTATCAAACTCATTCATTAAAGTTTGTAAACGTGCTTCTCGGACTCGATCAGCACCAACATGCCTCGTTCTTATTGCTTCCTAAACCTGTTTTGCGGTATCTAGCTCCCTAACTTGTAGGATGAGGGCCTCTGGTATCGATTGAAACAGTAAAGCTATGGTCATGTTGTTTTTCTCCTCATCATCTAGGTTCTTCTAAATTACTTCCCACACTTTATTAATCTTGAGAAGAACCTTGACTCTCATGGCCCATACAGTATAATTGGTGGTTGTGAGCATGGGACATGTTATAGAGGATGAACCACCCTCTTTCGGTTTTTCAGGTGACGGAGCAGGAGCATCCTTACTCATGTTCGTTGGTATGTCAAAGAAACTTTCGTCAAAAGCTTTCGTTTATGAGCAACAGATCATGTCTCTATTTCTTTAGTTTCCTTGATTCGAAAACCAAGGAAAAGAAAAACAGAGGTACGATGAGAGACGAAAGACTTTTGATGTTTGGTTTTCTTTTTCTTCTTCTTCTCGGATCGGTGATTAGAGTTTATGAGAAACTTTAAGGCTCTGATACCAAATGTAATTTCGATGATAAGTGTTTAAGCAAGAGTTCTCAATGAAACAAAGAATTGCTCTCTTTATTTCTAAAGCCTTCAATCTCAAAAGCTTACACAAACTCTTGACAACATCATAACTCGATGTTGCCTCTTATTTATAACCTAAAAACTAGTCCTTATCCTAAACAAAATAAAAAAAAAGGAAATAACACATTATGTTTTAGATATCTCCTAAAACAAATCGATAAAGCCAAAACAAATAAGGATAAGGATCTTCAAGACTTGCTCTCCAAGTCATCTCAAGTTTACTCCAACATAATGAAAGTAATTACTTGCAGTCCTAATCATTGGTTGCATAGCCTAAAATCACAAAAATTGAACAATCAAAGAAAATTGAAAATTAAAATATGATAATAATAATGTCGGTCTTGAGTCCAAACTGGCCAAGCTTAGGTTTGCAATTGATGGCTACAACTGATTCTTATTAATCTCAAACCTTTGTTGGTTTTAAAAATCTTAAACTTCTTAGCAATAGAAGGATTGAATATTCTGTCAATAGATAAATTATGGAAATGAAAGCGTAAGCAGTTACATTAGGAAGAAGAGGTAACTTTTGAAGTAACAATTAACATCATAAAATAGGAGTTATATTACTACTAATTCATCACCCTATGTCATTCTTAAGACATTATGTTCAAATCTAAAAATATTTTAACTTTGGAACTCATTTTCCTAGAAAAAGTAGTGTTAGCATAAATATACCAATATTCATTGGGTAAATACTTGATCAGTACAATATTTATCTGATCATATTCATTTGAAAATTCGACTATATTTCTTGGAGTTTATTTTAAATCCTGGCAATGATCTGACTGGAGCATTAATATAGAGCAAAAACAAAAATAACCTAAGGCATACATATGAAAGATGAACCTTACTATCGTACAAGTTACTAAAACCGAAATAGCGTAGTGGTGTTTAGAGAGTTCTTTACAGTATAACGATGTGGTTCAGCTAAACAATATGGAATTTGAAGTAGATATACAAACATAGTTACATAGATATATCACACTAGTTAGCTTTATATATCAAAATTCAATGCAGCATTAACACCACAAAGCTACAAAAAAGACAGCTGTTAATTTCCATATCCCACATAAAACGCAGCTAGTATCCATTATTATGTATTTTACAAAATCAACATTTTATATAAAAAAACAACTTATTTACAAAAAGAGTCAATATAAACCAATTATGTAGTATGTTTAAAGGTAGTTTCGCATCCTTTCTTTTATCTAATTTTGAGGAGAATACAAATAAACTTTTCTATTTTCGTTTAAAGTTTAAGATCACTTCTGGAATTATTAGCTAACAAATCACATTTACCCTAAAATCTCATTTACTCAATACCAACGCAAACTCCTGCATCTTATTTCTTTTTCTTTGATTAGTTATTACAGACTCATACTAATATTAATGACACTTTGTCAACTAATGACTCATAATAAATTTATAAAAATAAATGAACGAGAGAAAAAAAAAAGTCTATCATGGAAGCCATAAACATATTTTATTTATATTATCAACTGATCACTACAAATAAGAAAAGCCCACGTGTTTAGTCTATAGTGGACAATCAGTCTTGTGACGATTCTAGTCAAATAATTGTATAGTCTTTTAATAATTAATTAATTATTATAGTATGAAATTAGAGCCGGCTTTTTCTGAATGACTTTCTGGTGAAATGAATCCGGAAAAAAAAAATCAAAAATACCACAAATTAATGAACACTTTGGTTAGACCATCTTCCTTATGTTATTCCATTTTACTGTAAAATAGAGTAACATTAAGGCTGTGATTGGTGAATATAAAAAGTAAAAAAATGGGAAAGAAGCAGCTGGAGAGAGAGTAAACAAAAAGTAGAAATATGAATAGTACATGGCCTAATATGGTTTACTCCTTCTATGTTTTGGTAGAGGTATAAATATCACTACTTTTTTGCTTTTCACAAATGTTGGTGTTATACAGAAGTTTTTAAAATTTTAATTTTTTTGGTTTTAAAACAGAAAATGTGATTATATTATTATTTTAAAAATTTTCATTACAATTTATTATATGCAAATAAGAACGTTAAAAATGGATAACACATTCTATTTAACATAAGTAATATATAATTTTTTAGGTAAATAAATTTATTTAAAAACTTTTTTCATTGAATTTTTCGTTTCTGTCAGTTTTTCTTTTTCAAAGTTTTAACTATTTTTTTCTTTCTTAGATTTTCAATTTTTAATTAATCAAAATTGCATTAAGGGTAGTCATGTAATCAGCCAATACAACTTTCAATCCCAACCAAATTCACTTCGTAAATCTTATTATATAAAGTTGAACGCGTTCGACGTGAACGCGACATATATACAAAATTGTAATTCATCAGATTTTGAAACATCTCAATTTTTATTTAAATTGTGACTTGTGTCAATGTAAAAATAGAAATTAATATATTCGTATTATTAACTATTTACTTTTGAAAGAAGAAAAAACAATAAAAATGAAATATTAGCTCACTAATAATTCTTTTTGTGATAAATTGAATGTAAAAATTTTAAATGTGCAAAATTAAAATTTTAAAATCAATTTTATATAAAATCACTATTAAGAAACATGTATTAGGTTATTAATTTTATAATGTTATATATTATAAATCTTATATGTATTTTGTAATTTAATTTTACGATATTATATTTTTTTTCTCTTATTTATATTTTTGTTGTATAGTTGCAATTTTAAAATAAGATAATCAATTTTATATAAAATCACTATTATGAAACATCTGTTAGGTTATTACTTTTATAATGTTATATATTATAAGTCTTATGTGTATTTTGTAATTTAATTTTACGATATTATAATTTTTCTCTTATTTAAATTTTTGTTGTATAGATGCAATTTTAAAATAAGATAATATTCCATTTTTTGTTATTTTTCTTCTTTAAGAAGTAAATAACTAATAATAGAAAATTTTATATTAATTTATATTTTTACAATGACACATGTCAAGATCTAAATAAAAATTGACATGTGTCTAATGATTTACAATTTTGCATATATGTCGTGTTCACGTCAAACACGTTCAGCTTTATATAATAAGATAACATTATAAAGGTAAAAATCTAATACATGTTTTTCATAATAGTTATTTTATATAAAATTGATTTTAAATTGAAATTTTACACATCTTATATTTTTACATTCAATTTATCACAAAAAGAATTATTAAAAATGTAAAAAAAAAAAATTACTTGTGATACAAAATACAATCGATCAATAACTAAACGTGGATTTTACACGAGATAACTGCGCGTGTTATTTGAAAGTAGATTTTAATCTAAAATCACATATACAAACCATGATTATGAGATTATTAGCCGTTTTTAAATGAAGGCTTTGAATGGAGATCACATGCGGGGCGTTATTTGACGAGTTGTAAGTTGAACGTATTTTGAGTTACCAATCAACTTGTTTTACCAATAACGCACCACTGTTATTCAAAACAAGAAAAATATATTATAATAATAAAATTTGTCAGATGCGGGACATTTGTATGAAGAAAATGAAAAACGTATTTTACGACCATCCCACACAAATTTAGGTGCGATTTTTGAAGCATGACAAAAAAGAAAGTGCGGTTTTTGATTATTATTGACTTTCCATTATAGAATATATATATATATATATATTCGTCAATTGTATATATCTGTTTTATGGTATAAATAAGCATATCAAAAAAACTTAATTTGTATTTCCAAAACTTATATTGTATCGAACCCGGTGTAAAACCCGAACAAAACTTAAATTCTTTGAACCAAAAAATCATTACCGAACTGAAGCCAAAGAAAACCAAATTGGTATTTTTTTTCGTCATCCAAATTGGTATCTAAAATACGTGAATTACGATATTTTACCTAAATAGAGTATCTATATTTAAATTTAAGATAATACAAATATCTAAAGTTATAATCACAAACAAATATATTATTTTTTATACTAAAATACATGAGTTACAATTTTATATCCAAAAATATTAGTTATATTTAAATTTAAGATAATACAAATATTTAAAATTACAATAACAACACAAAAATTGTTTGTATACAGAAATATTTCTAAAATAACTCAAAACCGAAAAGAACCGAACCGAACCAAACCTAAACGATTCATAAAATTTATTCTATCGCATGATATTTTTATTACCATTCAATATTGAAAGTTTTATGAAATTAGTAATTATTTATGAACTTTTTAAGTAATACACAATAAAATATTTTATTTTATTTAATTACATCAATTTTAAAAATATATTTCGCACTGTTTTTTATTCACCAATCAACTCACTTATTTCGCACCGTAAAATTTTTCACTAATCAAACATCATTCCGCACCGCTTTTTCTATAGAAACCGCGCTTATACCGCATTCCGCACATACCGCAGTTAAACCGCACCGCAATTTAAATCCGTTTTTCTCAGACTCTCAAAACCGCTGTCACCATTCGGACCCTAAGTCTCTAATAACACAATTTATAATTCATGGATTAAAAATTACAATAATGTTTTTAGATATATATTTATCAGCGTATTATCTATTAAAATATATAGGAAGATACACGCACGATTCTACCACTTGTAATTAAATTTTGGAATTAGTCTTTCTTAATAAAGAGTTTAATACACAAAAGAATAAAATAATAAAGCATTGGTGTTACAAAAATGCCAATGATGACTTTTGCCTTACTCTCGTACGTTATTATAAGAACCGACAAAAAACGAAGACCAAAAAAGAATAAAAGAAGAAGAAACAACTTCCAACATATCTTTTAAAAAATGAGTTCTTCATCTTCCTCTTCTTCTTCTTCTTGGAGCAACTTTCTGGATTCAAGATTTTCCATCGGACAAAAACAAGTAACAAGAATCTTGGTTCTGTTTCTTGGTTTGACCGCCTCCTGTCTGGTTTTATACAAAGCTGCTTATCCTCTGCAACAACTCGATGTCAACAATCTCAGTTCTCTTCTCGCTTCTCCATCTCCGCCATTGCCAGTTCTCAACTCATCAGACATTTCTCCAGAAACCGTAAACTCTCATCAGTTTTCAGTTCTGTTCAAAACTCTGTTTTTTTGCTATAATCTGTTTCGTCTGATTTTTTAGGGTTTGAATCTGTGATTCTGAGTCCAATTTTATTGTTATTTCAGATAAAACCCAAGATCAGTTTCAAGGAAACTCTGGAGAAAGCGGCGACGAAGAACAATACAGTGATTATAACGACACTGAATCAAGCTTGGGCAGAACCAAATTCTCTGTTCGATCTCTTCTTAGAGAGTTTTCGTATTGGGCAAGGAACACAAGAGTTATTGAAACATGTGGTAGTAGTTTGCTTGGATCCCAAGGCATTTGTAAGATGCACACAACTTCATAGCAATTGTTACCACATTGAAACCACAGAAACTGATTTCTCAGGGGAGAAAGTTTACAACACTCCTGATTATCTCAAGATGATGTGGCGCAGAATCGAGCTTCTTACACATGTTCTTGAGATGGGTTTTAACTTCATTTTCACGGTATTTCTTGATCCACTCCTTTGTGATTCTTGCTCAGAATATATAATTCGTAGTTTTAAAACAAATATTGTGTATGATAATCTTATAGGACGCGGATATAATGTGGCTTAGAGATCCATTTCCTCGGCTATATCCTGATGGAGATTTTCAAATGGCGTGTGATAGATTCTTTGGAAACCCTTACGATTCAAACAATTGGGTCAATGGAGGTTTCACATACGTGAGATCAAACAATCGAAGCATCGAGTTCTACAAATTTTGGCACAAATCTCGTCTGAACTATCCAGACTTGCATGATCAAGATGTGTTCAATAGAATCAAGCATGAGCCTTTTGTAACTGAGATTGGAATCCAAATGAGATTCTTTGATACGGTTTATTTTGGTGGGTTTTGTCAGACGAGCAGAGACATAAACTTGGTTTGTACAATGCATGCTAATTGTTGCATTGGTTTGGAGAAGAAGCTTCATGATCTGAATCTTGTTCTTGATGATTGGAGAAAGTATCTGTCTTTGTCGGAACATGTGCAGAACACGACGTGGAGTGTTCCTATGAAGTGTTTGGAGGATTGATATTTTTTTAAAAAAGGAGTTGGATGAGAAGTGTAATTTAAAATCAAGACTTCAATATTGTGATTGTAAGGATTAAGGATTAAGGAAAAGTGTTCGACTCTCTTAATCTAATCAAATAGCTTTTTTTGGTGATAATCCCTCAAGTTTAAATGGTCGTTTAATTAAATGTGTATGTCAGAAAATAAAACGAGTTTTATGAACGTATATATTGAAGAGATTATGTGTTGTCAAAGTTGAGAAATATGATCTTTATGGTGTTTTTGGTTAAAATGTTTTTAGAATGATTCACGATAGGCATTGTTTGTTTGTTCATTCAGATGTTAAATATGAATGCAGATGTTGGATGATGCTCATTTGCGATAAATTATAAACATAATGTTAATGAATTAATTGTATTCAAATTAAAATTCATTAAAAAAAAATCTAGATATTTTGGATAAGATTATTAGAAGAGTCTTGATGAGTTTTGTTCAGTCAGAAAATTGTAAAAATCTAAAATACTCTCTACTAAACCAAATAATTACACATCAATTCTCTAAATTTGTTAAAACCGTAAAAACCGTCAATACCGCAAAATCTGAAATTCGCAAAATCCACAAAAAACCGTAAAAATCACCAAAACAACAAACCGCAAAAACCGTGAAACTCACAAAAAACCGTCAAAACCGCAAAACACGTAAAAAGCGCCAAAAACGCAAAAATCGTAAAACCACAAAACTGAAAAATCCACAAAATCCGCAAAAATTACCATATCCGCAAACCTGCAAAAACCGTCAAACCCGTATATGAACCCTCAAAAGGAAAAAAAATGTGAAGTCCACCAAAACCGCAAAAATCTCCGAACAAAAAAAAACTTTTAAAACCTGCAACACAGTGAAATCCGCAACTGCCAAAGCAAAACCTTAAAACCCCGCAAAATCGTGAAATCCGTAAAAAATGTAAACCCGCCAAAGCCGTAAAAACCTGCAAAACCGTGAAATAAGCAGAATCTGTAAGAACTACCAATTCTGGAAAAACCGTAAATACCGGAAAAAACTGTTAATCACTTTTTTCAGTTTCTATGATTTTGCAGCAAAACCGTAAAAACCACTAAAACTGCAAAACTATTAAAATTATTTAGGAAAGAGATGAAATTATTTATAATTGTTTTTTATATATAAAAATAATAGTTTGATATGTCTGGATGCTACTACAAATGCACAAACGAACAAACTTGCGTTTACATTTTGCATTTAGATGCAAAATCCAAATGCAAAAATGAACGACATCCGCATGCAGCAACCAGAAGTGCATCCATAGATATAAATGAACAAGACATTAGAACCTAACTCATTTTGAATCTTAGATCATCTTTGTTGGGAGTATCTTTACAAATTTCTCAACCAAAAATATTAATAAAAAATAAAAGTAAGAGAGATGGTATAAGAGACCCTAGTCTTTTAAAAAAGAAACTCAAGTCTCTTGTTGAGAGACCATCTCTTTATGTGTCATGACACAAATAAATAACAACATAATTTAACTTTAAATTTTAATCATATAATTAACACGTTTTAAAATATTAATATTTTATTGTTGAGAAACTTATTGATAGATATGCTCTTAGTTTTTATAAAATCTCTCTTTCTGATAGGCATTTTTTAAATCTTTTTATTTTAGGTTTAGGAAACCATTTTGCAATGAAAAAGTTACGTGTGATCAAAGAACTTTTTTTTTGTCAACCATGTATCATTTAGAAAATAATACCCAAATTGGTTACCCAATTGNGGGGGGGGGGGGGAACAATTTTTACAAAGGTACATTCATGAGATAAAGATCTAATGGCTCTAATGGCTCGAGCCAGACAATCCGCCTTCCTATTTCGGGTACGAGGAATAAGATTCAGAGTAAACTCTGGAAGCAATGAAACTAATGCTTGGAATTCTTCGATGAGCGTCTAGAAAGTTGGTCATTCTTCTGGATTCTGGATAATCGAGGTCAACTCAGTGCAGTCCGTCTTAAAAACCTGGCAGGTGATTCCCCATTCGCTTAGTATCTACATTGCCCAAACTAATGCTTCCATCTCTGCATGTAATGGTGAAAGGCACCGTCTGTAACACCCCCAATCAGGATTAGGTCAAAGTCAACCAATCTGCCGTGCAACAATCAAACAAGAACATGCACGACAAACCAGTTAACCTTAACCAAATGTCCCGACCGGAGATGCTACAACTATGTTCCCAAACACTTGATCCGAGGTTTCCAGAACAAATCCGGAATCCTTAGATCAAACATTTGAGAACATGTATCCTAACGGACCCAAATTAAGGCTTTGCGACCAGCTTTCAGATCCGCTAGTTGGTTTGTCCCGGAAAAGGACTAGTACCATATGGAACCCAAGTACTTGGCAAACATACTTTATTCATATAGTACTTAGGTTCAAATATATAAAACATATATACGGTCGACCATTT